>APFE031472139.1:0-16340 GCA_000404065.3 Pinus taeda
TGAAATGGTCAAGAAAAATGATTTTTCCACATTTGTTGGTCATTTCCTCCATGAAAATTTTTGTTTTAGTGAAATGGTACAAAATTTGGTGTTACCACATTTGTTGGGCATTTCTTTTGTGTTAAATGATACAATCAAGAAGTTTAGAGATACACTGACAAATTAAAATCTATACAATTACATTATGGGCAATGTTTGTGGATATTAGTAAAATTGTTAAAGTAATATGAGAAAAGGTGCAACCATAAAAACCAAGATAATGAACAGTAACCTTTCTTGATGAGATCTTATTCCAAAACCCTTGAAACAGCTTAGTTACTTCATTCTCAACATTTAAATACAATTTTATAGTAGAATAATTTCCTACTCTTTGCAATAATAAGAGTTGCTTGTAATTTAAAAAAAACACAGATTATAAAAAATAAGATTATAAAAATAAAATTCTAATTCCCCTTAAATAAATCAATCATTCCAATATATGTGTAAATAAGTGGAATAGATAGTAATTAAATTGAAAAAAATGAAACTCTACACTTTCCTTACACCAAGTATCTTCGTGGAGTTGCAAAGGTTGGCTCATGCTTATATAAGTGGAGTGGATAGTAATTAAATTGAAAAAAATGAAACTTTACACTTTCCTTACACCAAGTATCTTCATGGAGTTGCAAAGGTTGGCTCATGATTATGCATTTCAATTATTTTAAAAGCGGTAGGAAGCAACTACATTGTGGTCCACATAAAACTTTTGAATTTGAAAATGAAACGTTGGGAGATGACCATAGTTTATGTTTCTCGATGAGCATTTGTCATAGATGTCCTTGATTTCTATCAACTATCTAACTGACTCTATAGAGTCGTGCCTGCTACCTTCTTGTTCCCGTACCACGTGAAAGTTACGGGCAGGGTTTCCGGCGGTGAAAGTTTCCGACCACAAATAATTTCTGACGTTAGTCTATGTAAACGGAGATCGGGTCACTTAAGCGGATGCTAAGAACCTACAATGGAGATAAGGGTTGCCCGGATATATATACTTCCCATGTCTTTTTTTGGTTTCCGTTACTTCCCACACCTTTTAAACGTTTCCATCGACTCCCAATTTTCATAATTTCCATAATATATCACGCCATTATCAAGTGTCATTATCAGAGTGATAGATTGTTTTTTTTTTAATATAACAAACTCCATGATCACGTTTCTGTTGTACACTCACCCATAAATACTGGAGTGTAATAAACTTCATGATGATGATAAGGGTTGCCCGGATATATATACTTCCCATGTCTTCTTTTGGTTTCCGTTACTTCCCACACCTTTTAAACGTTTCCATCGACTCCCAATTTTCATAATTTCCATAATATATCATGCCATTATCAAGTGTCATTATCAGAGTGATAGATTGTTTTTTTGAATATAACAAACTCCATGATCACGTTTCTGTTGTACAATCACCCATAAATACTGGAGTGTAATAAACTTCATGATGATGTTTCTGTTGTACACGCGCCCATACATACTAGAGCGTAATATGCTATTTTTGTTAGATAATATAACGAACGAGAACCGTACCGTACATTGGCAGACTGTAATATATCGCTTTCTTGTCAGAGTTTATAACAAACTACACGCCCCCACTACTGACCATAAATCCTTTTGAAGGTTCCATGAACACTAGGCATAAATTATAACAAACTTGACCTGTAACGAACGCAAACGAACCGGGCATTGTCAAGAAGAATATACTGTTTCTTGTCAGAGTTTATAACAAACTACACGAGGCATAAATTAGTTTGAAGGTTCAATGAACATTAAACGAACCGGGCATTGTCAGAGAAGAATATACCGTTTTTTTTGTCAGAGTTTATAACAAACTACAAGCGCCCACTACTTGGCATAAATTCGTTTGAATGTTGGATGAACTCAAGTACCCACTAGTCACATTAATTGTAAGTGTCACACTCACCAACTAATTACGCATCTGCGTTTAATCCTTTGACTTGTTACAATATAATGGACAAAGATGTTGGTATAAAGTGTTGTATAAATCTTTTGACTTGTTACAATACTGATAAGGCTTCTCGCGTGATATAAATCCTTTGACATGTCACAACTAATCATGTGCACACTAAATTCTTCCATGTGATTCGTCTTTCGTAAGTGACAAGTTTGACAAGCTTCCAATAAGACAATCTTCACATATTACAGGTACAATCTTCACGTATTACAGTTACAGGTACAGGTACGGTTGTTTAATATTTCATTTATTTTTTTTTAAAGCAGCGAGACCAGACCGCAAGGCTTTGGAAGGAGGCTAAGCAATAAAGAATATGATTATGATGGGTGGAAACATAATGTTTGAAATGAATTTTTATTATTTATGAGCTTTAGAGTGTGATGTTGATATAATGTTTTTTTTTATAAGATACCAATTATATTAGCTTTTTAAGACTAGGTATTTAAATTTGAAAATTGTTTTCTTATTTTCTACAATTGCTTCATATTCTTGAAAGTGCAAAAAAGCAAAAATAGCCATCTAAATGTTAAATTTAGCAAATATTAATTACATTATTGAAATTTTAAAGAAACAAAAAGACGAGCAATATTTAGAAAGAAGAAAATAATTTATATTCTTGAATATATATATAAGCTCTAAACCCAATCTTTTTCTTGAATTTAAGAAGTATTAATTAGATTTTTGAAACACAAAAACTTAACACCTAAATTTAGAAAGGGTAATTCTAATTGCATTTTGGAATGTTCCAAAAAGTAAAATTTGAAAGGCATTAAATTTAAAAAAGCTAAAATGATTCTAAAAAAAATGTTAAAAAATTGTTGGTAAAATAAAATTACTTGAATTTCTTTCATGAAAGTGCACAGAAAATGCACAAAGTTAATGGGTAAATTTAAGAGTTGAATCTCTATATAGCGGCCCAAGCCATGGACGTTCTCTGAAACATTATCTACACAACATCTCAATGACATCTCCAATAATGAGAATGAATTTACATAATTATGAATAAGCAAATAGAATTAGTATTTTTTTTGATATAGTAAAATTGTTAAAATAAAATTTAAAGATAGTTTGTTTAATAGCAAAAATCTCTATTAAAATTCCTATGGATTAATAGTATTATTCTTTAATAAACCAAAAAAGTCATATGGATTAGTAGTCTTTTTAATTAATAATAAAAAATAATTAATTTATATTTTTTTGAAATAATCTTAGATTAGAAAAATTTGAATGCTACATTATACAAATAAATTATTTATCTCAAATTTATGGATAATTTTTTTCAATATTTTTAAGAGTTGCAAAACCCTAGACATTTAAAAAACCCTAGATACTAAATCTTGGAGGGCTATCTTTGAAATCACTAATTATAATAAACTTATTATTAGATATTCCTCTTCATTGCACTATATATTAATTATTTCTCTTCCCTTTCACCACTATGACAGCTATAATATCTAATGTAATATGTGTCCCTTAAACAAAAGCCATTATGAATGCCAAAAAATTGAAATGTCCCATAACCCATATAACTCCTAATTTAGAGTGATCACAAGTACTCTTAGAGAATTACAAAGCCTTCCACCATGCGGCCTCTTACCGCTATTACCATTAAAAAAATGACATTGATTACTTTATAATCCTTAACATAGTAACTCTAAAATTAGGTAAACTATGGTGCACTATGATCTTTAACACAATGATTTCTAGAAACTACGCGCCCTAGTACAGTGCCACGATAAAGACATTGTAACTCTAAAAGACATAGTACACATCAACTTTAATACTTAGCATATTAACTATAACTTATTTATACTTAAAATGGCTTGACATAGTGAAGATAAAGGTGAATCAAATGTAGTTCCTTCAAATTAAATTCCATGAAAAGGGAATATAAAAAATGTTGTATTATGCACATGAGATTTTGACTATTGACATTGATCGAAAAAGCATTTCATGGGATTCAATATATGGTAATGATATTGATGAGTAGTCATAATTATCCCATTATATGATATGATAATGGCTTATATTTTCTAGATAACTTGAGGCCTTAATGTTTGTGTGTCAAGCCCATTTTAGCTATTATGCTTATGATTTCACAACATTAATTTATGTATATTAGATTTTATAAAACAATATGATATTTTCCACTTTATCGCTCGATGCACTAAAATTAACAAAGTATAGATATGTTTTTCCAAATTTAATTATATGTATTGCAATGTTGATTGGATTCTACAAAAATACCAAAACTGATGACTTCCACAAGGTACACATTGTGATTATCATTACTTTTTCCCTATTTCTGAGTAGAAATATGAATTCTCCTGGGAGGTAGTATAGATAAGTTCCAATTGTTGCTTCAGTGTATCTAGAAAGATCTGCCGGACTCACTAAAGTAAATTTTTTGAGGATTTTTCTTATATTATTTTTTAGCATTCAGTTTTTAAGTGTATGTCTCAATTTTCAATTGCAGAAAGTATTTTTGTCTTGCATAAAAAGATGATTAGAGAAGTGGAAGATATCAACTAAGAACAATAGCCCAAAGGATAAATTACCTCATTCAAAAGAGAATAAACTAAGAAAGAGATAATAGAATTAATGGTATTCTTATTATGATGAGGAGCTAATGGAGACATATATTGATATCCCTACTATCATAAAAATGGTAAGGGTTACTTCTATAACATCCTTCTCTAAATTTGGAGTAAACATATTGTGCTACATAATTTGTTAGCATGTATTAAATGATAGAAGTGATTGTAGGAAGTAGAATCATTACCTGACGCAACAACATCCAAAAACAATCTTTGAATAAATTTCAATACACTAGCCATAGATGTTATAGGTACTTTAATTTTCCTAGCTCAAACAACATGGATCCAGTGAGAAAATTGTCGCTTAAGTTAAGCTATAAAAGATTCAGAAGATTTCTTAAGAATGATGGAATTGCAGCATTGAGGAAATTGGAGAAAATATTGAAGACTTGCAACTCTAGTAGTTGGTTGAAGGTGGCATGGATCGAACCATTCAAGTTATTTCTTGAGTGATCTAGATGCTTATCGCTTGAAATCTCAGAGACAATGTCTAAGACTAAGATTCATCTATGGCTACGATTGTGTGATAAACCCAAATTATGTAGGTTAACTCTTCTTCTCAATTGCACGAGACTACTACTTGAATCATTGATGTAATTTCAAATATATGTGTTGATTTTTAATTAGACTGAGGTAAGTCATGATGACAGTCTACTATTTGTTGGGATGAACAGTCTCTTCCCAACCCAACTTGATAGCGAGAAATGTTTGGTGTAGTGATTGTCCAACTCCTCATAGAGACATCTTAAGTTACTTATTGTTTCCAAATTTTCATTAAGCATTTACCGAAAATATTATTTTTAAATTTCCATTAATAATTTTGTTTGCAACATTGTGATTTCCATGAGAAAACATCCAACCTAACATGCAAGAGTTTACTTGAGTTAAAATATTCACTTCTTGGAGATAAGTTTTCAATGCGTTAATTTGAAACACATTTGATATAGTTAGTCATATAATATTCGTATAAAACTAACATACACTAATATAAAATATCTCATTATATATTTATATAAATTAATTTATAATCTAATATTATTTTCTCCAAATATTGACTAAGATATGATCAAAACAAATTTGAGGTCAGTTGACCACTAAGGAGATCAGGTAGGGAAAATCAATTGCCAGCAAGGTATAGGGATCATGGTCTTATAACTAGTATGTTAAATGTTGTTGAACACTCTAATTATAAATAAGAAATTCAATATGATGAGTGGAGAATATCCATGGAAGATGAATATGAGTCAATACTTAAGAACAAAAATTGGGATTTAGTTGAACTACTTGAAGGCAAACAATGGTACTATAGACAAATGTAAACCTAGGTTGGTGGCAAAGAGTTATTCATAGAAGGAAGGCATAGATTGTGAGGAAACCTTCACCCATGTAGCTAAATTAAACACAATTAGAATGGTAATTGATTTAGCTACTATAAATCATTGGATGATACACAAACTAGATGTGAAACATGTTTTCTTAAATGGTGAATTGAAAGAAGAAGTGTATTTAATCCAACGTGAGGGGTTTGTGAAACAATGGAGGAACATTTAGCTTGTAGATTGAGAAAAACATTATATTGTTTATAACAGGAACCGAGGTCATGGTATGATAAAATTGATTCATTTTTCCTGCACCATAGTTATAAGCAGAGAAAGAATGACCCTACTATGTATATTGTGTTTGATGAAAATGGGGCAAATTGTTTTGATTTCTTTATATGTAGATGATATTATTCTTATAGAAAATGGATATGATCTCATTAAAGAAATCAAAATTTAGATGTTAGAGGATTTTGATATGGCAAAGCTTGGAGAGTTACACTATTATTTGCGTCTTGAAGTCTGGAGGGACTCTGGATAGACTCTTTTATCTCGAGGAAATTATGTGAGGAGCTTATTGAAAAAGTTCAACATGTATCAGTGAAAAGCTTCCCTAGCGTTGTTACAATAGAATCTTAAACTCCATAATGATGATGGTTCTAAGCAGGTGGATTCAACACTATAGAGACGACTAGTTGGGAGTTTGATTTATCTAATTACAATTAGACCTAATTTAGCTTTTGCAGTCATCTCTTTGGCGCAATCTATGTCAAAGCCTCTTGAGAGTCATTGGGTGGAAGCGAATGGTGTCTTAGGGTATATTCAAGGAACCTTGGAATTTGTTATTAAATATACTGATTCATTTGATGTTAGATTAACAGGTTTTTCAGATTCAGATTGGGCTGGAAATCTGAATGATAGACGATCCATAACATGTTATGCATTCAACATTGGGTCTAGGGCCATTTCTTTGAGCAACAAGAAGAAGAAAAATGTATCCTTGTCTTTAGAAGGAGCAGAGTATCAAGCAGTGTGTGCAACAATTTTTAAGGAAGTCTGGTTGAGCAGACTTCTTCATGATGCCGGAGGAAAAAAAAAGGATCCTATAGTTATCAAATGTGACAATCAAATCTCAAGCAAACTTGCAAACAATCGAGTGTTTCATAAAAACTCAAAGCATAGTGATACATAGTTTCACTTTGTTAGAGAGAATGTTTAGTCAAAACAAATTTATATTGAATATTGTAATACTTGTGATAATGTTTCATACATTTTTATTAAGCCCCTTGGATGAATTAATTTTTTTTTATTTAAGGAGATGTTGGGAGAACTAGTGAATCCTTTCTCCATTAAGGGGGAGTGTTGAAATTAATGTAGAATGTTGGAGAGAGTTCGTTCATTAATTGTCTGTGAGAATTAGATTAGGAATTAGTTCCTACACTATAGGTGATTTTTCTAACTCTCGTACTTGCATGTAAACTATTTATTCTTGACGATTTATGACGAATGTGTAGGGCGTTCTGCTAGAGGAAGTCTCCAAGTGAAGCTCCTCACCTGTGAGCTGCACAGTTTGAGAATATATCTTGTTTTATTCTATTTTTTAACATTTACAATGAGTGAATATTAGCTAACTAGTTGATGGGTCATATACATAAATAATTTATGTATATGAGGGGATTAGAGTAGTAGTCAAACAAAATTAGTGTTATTATTATGAAGAGTAGTTATCTATCTCAAAGAAAAAATATGACAAGATGGTAGACATTAATAGACACGTTATTGTAAACTAAACAGACTCCATATATCAAGAGAGAATAATTTAGCAATTTTTGAGCATAGGAGAGGAGCAAAGGTTAATAATTTCAGAAATAAGAAAAATTATGTGCTTCCTAGAGAGTAGATTCATCTCAATAAGTGTGGTTCTATTTTTTTTTGTATAACATACAATAATCCATTTGACAATGCATGGAGGTTTCTTTGTAGGCTATGAATATTTAAAAGAAATTTGATTTGAGAGTGTAATTATTGCCATATCACAATTATGCTTTTTCTCTTTATTTCTATATGTGTGATTGTTGCATGTATAGAAATATTTATTTATGTGATCAACTAAGTCTAGTTCTGATTTATTTAATTAAGATAAACATATAATAATAGTCATATAGGACATAAACATTAGGTTTTATGATTTATGGTTTATAACATTTTAGTAAATTCTTTTAATAAGCACTTAAATAAATGTTACAAATATTTATTAACATGTTATAAAATTCTTATGCTTTAGCATTCAAGGTTTATGGTTTATAACACTTTAGCAAATGTTTTTAATATACACTTAAATAAAAGTAACAAAGCACTCTTTAAAATGTTATAAATTAATTAGGGTTTAGGTTTTTGGGTATAAGGTATAGGTTTTAGGGTTTGGCGTTTAGGGTATAGGGTTTATGGTTTAGGGTTTATCACACTTTAGTAAATTGTTTGAATTAACACTTAAGTAAAAGTTACAAAACACTTTTTTTAATGTTATCAAAGGCTTAGGGTTTAGTATATAGGGTTTAGGTTTTTTGGTTTAGGGTTTATAGTTTAGGTTTTAGTTTTTATGGTTTAGGGTTTATAACACCTTAGTAAATTATTTTGATAAAAAATTAAATAAAAGTTACAAAACTCTTTTTAGAATGCTATAAATGCTTAGGGTTTATGGTTTATAAGACTATAGTAAATTATTATAATAAAGACTTTTTAAAATGTTATAAATTGCTTAGGGTTTAGGGTTAACAGTCTAGGGTTTATAAAGCTTTGATAAATCCTCTTAATAAACA
Source organism: Pinus taeda (assembly GCA_000404065.3). Classification (NCBI taxonomy): domain Eukaryota; kingdom Viridiplantae; phylum Streptophyta; class Pinopsida; order Pinales; family Pinaceae; genus Pinus; species Pinus taeda. The sequence continues at coordinate 8,747 of APFE031472139.1, forward strand.
CTTAAATAAAAGTTAGAATTTTTCTAAGATGTTATAAAATTCTTAGGGTTTATGGTTTAGGGTTTATGATTTGGGGTTTGGTGTTTAGATTTTAGGGTTTATGGTTTATAACACTTAAGGAAATGATTTTAATAAACGCTTAAATAGAAGTTACAATATTTTTTTTTAAATGCTATAAAATTATTAGGAATTATCATTTAGGGTTTATGGTTTATGGTTAGGGTTTAGAGTTTAGGGCTTAGGGTTTTAGGTTTAGAGTTTATGGTTTAGGGTTTAGGGTTTGTGGTTTACAATTTAGGGTTCATAGTTTATAACACTTTAGTAAATTCTTTTAATAAACACTTAAATAAAAATTACAAAACACTTTTTAAAATCTTATAAAATGTTTAGGGTTTAAGGTTTAATGTTTACAGTTTGGTGTTTAGGGTTTAAGGTTTAGGGTTTACGATTTATGATTTAGGGTTTAGGGTTTGGGGTTTAGAGGTTAGGGTTTAGGGTTTAGGGTTTGGGATTTAGGGTTTAGGGTTTAGGGTTTAAGGTTTGCGGTTTGGGTTTATGTTTAGGGTTTAATGTTTAGGGTCTACAATATTTTGTAAATTATTTGAATAAACACTAAAATAAAAGTTAAAAGATAGTTTTTAAATGTTATAAAATGGTTAGGGTTTAGGTTTTATGGTTTAGGTTTTAGGGTTTGGGGTTTGGGGTTAAGAGTTTAGAGTTTAGGTTTTAGGGTTTAGGGTTTATGCTTTTGTGTTTAGGGTTTAGGGTTTTGTGTTTATGGTTTAGGGTTTATAACTCTTTAGTAAATTCTTTTAATAAACACTTAAATAAAAGTTACAAATTTCTTCTTAAACTGTCCTAAAATTATTAGATTTATGGTTTAGGGTTTAGGGCTTGTGGTTTAGGGTTTAGGGTTTATAACACTTTAGTAAATGCTTTTAATAACCACTCAAAAGAAGCTAAGAAATGCTTGTTAAAAATTTTTAAAATACGTAGGGTTTAGAGTTTATGCTTTATGCTTTAGGTTTTGGGTTTAAGATGTTATAAAATGCTTATGGTTTAGGATTTAGGGTTTAGGGTTTAGGGTTTAGGTCTCATAACACTTCAATAAATTATTTTAATAAACACTTAAAAAAAGGTTAAAAAACACTTTTTAAAATGTTATAAAATGCTCACGGTTTCAAGTTTAATTTGTTATAAAATCCTTAGGGTTTAGGTTTGAGGGACACTTTAGTAAATTCTTTTAATAAACGCTTTAAAAAAGTTACAAAAAACTTGTTAAAATATTATAAAATTCTTAGGGTGTAGATTTTAGGGTTTATGGCTTATAACACTTCAATAAATTCTTTTAATAAACAATTAAAAAAAGTTACAAAACACTTATTAAAATGTTATAAAATGTTTAGGGTTTAGGGCTTTAAAATGTTACAAAACACTTGCTAAATTGTAATAAAATGCTTAGGGTTTAGGGTTTATAAAAATTTAGTAAATTATTTAATTAAACACTTTAAAACAAAGTTACAAAATCTTGTTAAAATGTTATAAAATACTTTGGTTTAGGGTTTGGGGTTTAAAATGTTATAAAGTGCTTATGGTTTAGGGTTTATGGTTTATAATGCTTTAATAAATTATTTTAATAAACAGTTAGAAAAAATAAAAAAATGATTTCTTGGGTTTACGGTTTATGGTTTTTAGGGTTTAGGGTTTTCTAGGGTTTAGCGATTTTTATGGTTTAGGGTTTAAGGCTTTTTAGGGTTTGGGGTTTAGAGCTTAGGGTTTAGGGCTTAGGTTTTGGATTTTAGGGTTTAGAGTTTATAATACCTTAGTAAATGCTTTCAAGCTTTAGGCTTAAGGGTGTAGCGTTCATAGGACCTTAGTGAATGATTTTAGGGGTTGTCCATTAGGATTTAAGCATTAGGATATAGAGTTTGGGGTTTGGGGTTTAGGGTTTAGGTTTTATAACACTTCAGTAAATTCCTTAAATAAACACTTAAATAAAAGTTACAAAATTCCTTCTAAAATGTTATAAAATTCTTAGTGTATAGGGTTTACCGTTTGGTGTTTATGGTTTGGGATTTAGGATTTCGGGTTTAGGGTTTAGGTTTTAGGTTTTATGGTTTAGGTTTTATGGTTTAGGATTTATAACACTAAAGTTACAAAAAACTTTTTAAAAGATATAGAAGATTTTCCAGCGTAAATCACATTTAGAAAAACATTTGCCGATGTGTTTCGAACCAACTAGTGTGGTTCATCATGAGGACAACTTGAGGAGTCAGATCAAGGCTGTCAATTATAGAGGGAGAGAAGATCCTCTAACGACTAGGTTGACTGGGTTGGCCATCAGTGGCTATCTACAATCGCTTAGAGTAAAATTAAAAAAATAATAAGTCAAATGTATTAGTTATTCAATTTAATATATTTTACTTAGGTTACTAAATTATTCAATCCAACTCATTTATTAAATAAATTATAAATGAGTTTGATTGAATAATTTAGTAACCTAAGTAAAATATATTAAAATTCAATAACTAATACATTTGACTTATTAATATTTTAATTTTATTCTGAGCTGTTGTAGATAGTTGTTGATGGTCAACCCAGTCAACCTAGACATTTGGAGGATCTTCTCTCCGTATATAATTGATAGGCTTGATCTGACTCCTCAACTTATTCTGACGATGAACCACACTAGTTGGTTCGAAACGCATCGGAAAAGGTTTTTCTAAATGTGATTTACACTGAAAAATCTTCTATATATGTTATGGATCACAAAAGCCTCAATTCAACTTTTTAAAATGTTGTAAAATGGTTAGGGTTCAGGTTTTAGTGTTTATAACACTCTAGTAAGTTCTTTTAATAAACACCTAAGAAAAATTTAGAAAACTCTTTTTAAAATGTTATAAAATGCAGAGGGTTTAGCTTTTAGGGTTTCAGGTGTAGCGTTTAGGGCTTAGGGTTTATGTTTTATAAAAATTTAGTAAATTATTGTAATAAACACTTAAAGAGAAACTACAAAATTATTTTTAAAATGTTATAAATTTATTAATGTTTAGGATATAGGGTTTAGGGTTTGGGGTTTACAATTCAAGGCTTAGGTTTTACAGTTTATAAAAATTTAGTAAATTATTTTAATAAAAAGTTAAATAGAAGTTACAAATAACTTTTCAAAATGTTATAAAATACTTAGGGTTTAGGATTTAGGGTTTTTGTTTATGCTTCACGGTTTATGGTTTATAATACTTTAGAAAATATTTTTAATAAACAGTTAAATGAAAGTTACAAAACTCCTTTTAAAATGATATAAAATTATTAGTATTTAGGGTTTGGGGTTTTGGGTTTGGAGCTTAGGGTTTAGGGTTCACTTTTTAGGATTTCTGGTTTATAAGGATTTAGTAAATTCTTTTAATAAACACATAAATAAAAGTTAAAAAACTCGTTTTATAATGTTATAAAATTGTTAGGGTTTAGGGTTTATAAGGGTTCAATAAATGATTTTAATAAATGCTTAAATAAAAGTTATAAAACACTTTTTAAAATGTTATAAAATGCTTAGAGTTTAGGATTTCAGTTTTAGGGTTTTAGGTTTTAGGTTTGGGTTTTAAAGTTTAGGGTTTCACTTTTATGGTTTATAACGCTTTAGTAATTTATTTTAATAAACATTGTAATAAAATTTATAAAATGATTTTTGAAATGTTATAAAATGATTTGAGTTTATGGTTTAGCATTTAGGGTTCAGGGTTTAGGGTTTAGGGTGGCTACTCTATAGGGTTTATGGTTTATAAGGCTTTAGTAAATGCTTCTAATAAAGACTTAAATAAAATTTTGGGATTTAGAGTTTACAATTTATAAGACCTTAGTAAATGCTTTTAATAAAGACTTAAATAAAATTTTGAAAACGGTTTTTAAACTATTATAAAATCCTTAGGGTTTAGGGTTTAGGGTTTTGATTTTGGGTTTTTGTTCTAGTGTTTAGGGTTTAGGTTTTAGGGTTTATAAGAGTTTCGTAAATAGTTTTAATAAACACTTAAATAAAAGTTACAAAAAGTTTTAAAAATGTTACAAAATGCTTAGAGTTTCGAGTTTAGGCTTTAGGCTTTAGGGTTTCAGGCTTCAGGTTTAGAGTTTAGGGTTTAGTGTTTATAAAACTTGAGTAAATGCCTTTAATAAACACTTAAATAAATGTTACAGACTGCTTTTTAGAATGTTATAAAATGCTTAGTGTTTATTGTTTAGAGTTAAGGGGTTGAGGTTTATCGTTTGGGGTTTAGGGTTTAGGGTTTTGAATTTAGGGTTTTTAACACTTTCGTAAAAGATTTTAATAAACACTTAAATAAAACAAAACCCTTTCTAAAATGTGATAAAATGCTTAGCATTTGGGGCTGACGGATTAGGGTTTGGGGTTTAGTGTGTAGGGTTAAGGTTCTAGGATTTAGGGTTATGGGTTTATGGTAGAGTGCTTAACGTTTATAAAATTCTCAGGGTTTAGGGTTTTGTGGTTTAAGGTTTAGGGTTTATGTTTAGGTTTTAAGGTTTATAACAGTATAGTAAATTCTTTTAATAAACACTTAAATAAAAGTTACAAAACACTTTTTAAAATGTTATAAAATGATTAGGGTATAGGGTATAGGGTTCAAGATTTAGGGTTTATGGTTTATAACACTTTAGTAAATTCTTTTAATAAACGCTTTTATATAAAAGTTACAAAACCATTTTTAAAATGCTATAAAATGTTGAGGGTTTAGGGTGTATGGTTTAGGGATTATAAAACTTTAGTAAATGCTTTTAATAAACATTTAAATAAAAGTTGGAAAACACTTTCTAAAATGTTATAGAATACTTAGGGTATAGGATTTACAGTTTAGGGTTTAGGGATATGACTTTATGGTTTAGAGTTTAGGGCTTGGGGTTTATAGAACTTTAGTAAATGTTTTTAGTAAACACTTAAATAAAAGTTAGAAAATGTTTTTACAATTGTTATAAAATGCTTATGGTCTAGGGTTTATGGTTTAGGATTTAGGGTTTGGTGTTTGGGGTCTAAGGTTTAGAGTTAAGTGTTTGTTGTTTAGGATTTACGGATTAAGTTTTATGGTTTTGGGTTTATAACACTTTATAAAATTCTTAGGGTTTAAGTTTTAAGATTTTTGGTTTAGGGTTTAGGGTTTGGGGATTAGGGTTCATGGTTTCGAGTTTAAACACATTAGTAATCGTTTTAATAAACACTTAAATAAAAGATACAAAACACTTTTTAAAATATTATAAATTTCTTAGGGTTTAGTGTTTAGGATTTGGGGTTTTGGGTTTATGGTTTAGGATTTGGGGTTTACGGTTAAGTTTTAAGAGTTTAGGGTTTAGGGTTTAGGGTGTAGGGATAAAACACCTCACCTTAAGGGGGTATCTGCTACTACATATCACACATAATGCATTCATCCCATGTAGCCTCGAGGAGTTAGGAAGAAAAATAAATAAAAACAAAAGCGTTTATGAAGAGGGGTGAGAAAACAAAGGTCAAGATATCTCGTGTACCACAATTTACTCCCTCCTACACTTACATACCCAGGTGTGGTCTTCCCTAATTATAGATACTCATAAAATTCTTAGGGTTTATGGTTTATGGATTAGGGTTTGGGATTTAGGGTTTATAACATTTTAGTAAATTCTTTTAATAAGCATTTAAATAAAAGTTACCAATAGCTATTAACATGCTATAAAATTATTATGCTTTAGCATTAAGGGTTTTTGTTTTATAACACTTTAGCAAATTTTTTTAATATACACTTAAATAAAACTTATGAAACACTGTTTAAAATGTTATAAATTAATTAGGGTTTATGTTTTGGGGATTAGTGTTTAGGGTTACAAAACAATTTTTAAAATGTTATGAAATGCTTAGGGTTTAGGTTTTAGGGTATAAGGTATAAGGTTTTGGGTTTTGGGTTTAGAGTATAGGGTTTAGGGTTTAGGGTTTATAACACTTTAGTAAATTATTTTAATTGACACTTAATTAAAAGTTACAAAATTCTTTTTGAAATGTTATAAAAGGCTTAGGGTTTAACATTTAGGATTTAGGTTTTTCAGTTTAGGGTTTAGCTTTTATGGTTTAGGGTTTATAACAACTTAGTAAATTATTTTGACGAAAAATTAAGTAAAAGTTACAAAACACTTTTTAGAATGCTATAAAATGCTTAGGGTTTAGGTTTTATAAGAATTTAGTAAATTCTTATAATAAACATTTAAATGAAAGTTAAAAAACACTTTTTAAAATGTTATAAATTGCTTAGGGTTTAGGGTTAAGAGTCTAGCAATTATAAGGCTTTGGTAAATCCTCTTAATAAAGAGTTAACTAAAAGTTATACTTTTTTTGGAATGTTATAAAATTCTTACGGCTTAGGGTTTAGGGTTTATGATTTGAGGTTTGGTGTTTAGAGTTTAGGGTTTAGGGTTTATAACACTTTAGTAAATGATTTTAATAAACACTTAAATAGAAGTTACAATATTATTTTAAAATGTTATAAAATTATTAGGGTTTATCATTTATGGTTTAGGGTTTATGGTTTAGAGTTCAGGGTTTAGGGTTTGTGGTTTAAAGTTTAGGGTTCATAGTTTATAACACATTAGTAGATTCTTTTAATAAACACTTAATAAAAATTACAAAATACTTTTTAAAATGTTCAAAAATGTTTAGGATTTACGGGTTAATGTTCACAGTTTGAGGTTTAGGGTTTAGGGTTTGGGGTTTATAGGTTAGGGTTTAGGGTTTAGGGTTTGGAATTTAGGGTTTAGGGTTTAGGATTTAGGGTTTAAGGTTTGGGGTATTGGGTTTATGTTTAGGGTTTAGTGTTTAGGGTCTACAACATTTTTATAAATTCTTGTAATAAAAACTTAAATAAAAGTTACAAAATAGTTTTTAAAATGTTATAAAATGGTTAGGGTTTAGGTTTTATGGTTTAGGGTTTTGGGTTTGGCATTTAGGGTTTAGGGTTTAGGGTTTATGTTTTTGTGTTTAGGTTTTAGGGTTTTGTGTTTATGGTTTAGGGTTTAGTTTTTAGTGAATTCTTTTAATAAACACTTAAATAAAAGTTACAAAATTCTTCTTAAACTCTTATAAATTCTTAGGTTTTATGGTATAGCGTTTAAGGCTTGGGGTTTAGGGTTTTGGGTTTAGGTTTTTGGGTTTAGGTTCTAAGTTGTGTGGCTTAAGGTATATAACAATTTAGCAAATTCTTTTAATAAAAACTTAAATAAAAGTTAAAAAAACACTTTTAAAAATGTTATAAAATGTGTATGGTTTAGGGTTTACTTTATAGGTTTTAGGGTTTAGGGTTTATAAAACTTTCTTAAGTGCTTTTAATAATGACTTAGAAAAGGTTACCAAACACATTTTAAAATGTTAATAAATGATTCGGTTTAGGGTTTAGGGTTTACAGTTTAGGTTTTATAACACCTTAGTAAATTATTTTAACAAGCACTTAAATAAAGGTTACAAAATTATTTTTAATAGATCATAAAATGCTTAGGTTTTACGGTTTAGGGTTTTCGGTTTAGGGTTTAGGGTTTATAACACTTTAGTAAATTATTTTAATAAACACTTAAATAA
>APFE031472143.1:4150-59909 GCA_000404065.3 Pinus taeda
TCGTAGATTTTCCTTTTCTTCAATTACAGATACTTTAGATTCAAACTTGGGGGACAATGACCTTAGAACCTTTTCAACCACAATAGGCTCTTTTATTTCTTCACCCAAATTTTTCATGCAATTAACAATCTCATCTACCCGAAGAAAGTAGTTAGCCACACTTTCATCATTATACATCCTGAGATTCTCATACTGAATCCTGAGAGTTTGAAGTTTAGCACGCTTTACCTGTTCATCTCCTTCGTAGCTCAAGACAATCTTGTCCAATATTTCTTTTGCTGATTTATATTGCATAACCTTCACAAACTCTGTTTGAGATAAGCATCCCAGCAGAGTATTGACTGCTTTAGCATTTGTTTCATATTTCTTCTTTTCGTCCGCATATGTAGGAGTAGCTGAAGGAAAAGTGTAGCCTGTCTCTATGATATCCCAAAATTCTGTACCAAGAGATTGAAGATATGCAGTAACTCTTACCTTCCAATAATTGAAGTTTGTCCCATCAAAAATTGGTGGCTTGATTGATGCTTCCCTCTCGTAGTTTCTCATGATGAATGATCTTCCTTCAAGCGATTAAGCTTCTCCGAAGGACCTGCTCTGATACCAATTGTTGAAAATAATACTGAGAGGGGGGGTGAATCAGTATTATCTAGTTCTTTTAAAAAATCTTCCTTATTTACACTTTGAATTATTTTTGCATATCAGTACCATAAAATAATGAGCAAGAAAAACAGACAGTCACATCAAAGAACACCAGATATAAGGTGGAAACCTAATGTGGGTGAAAACCACCTACTGCAATATGTCTCTATCTTCTTTCAAATTAGAAACTCCTTTTACAATGGTCTTGTACTGGTGCATTCCTTTGCCAGTATGCAGGCTGCAACCTGCAGAGAGCTACAACTCTCTCTCGTTTTCCAGTCTCTCCTGGAAGGGAGCAACAACCCCCTACTTCTTTTCTTACAAGGACCACTTTTCATAAACATCAAATGATCATCAAGTACATATAGATTTCACAGTCAACTGTAGTAACCAGATCAAAAAAGCAGAACTAAACCCAGAACACCTTATCAACAGAAAAATTAAGTCAACAGAAAGTCATGAGACAGATATGCAATTTTCTTTTCTCTGGCCTGCATCGCTACGCACTTCACCTTCTGCTTCCCTGCATATACCCGCAGAGTTCCTTCTGCTCTGCTGCGTGCCCACGCACTGCTTCTTCTACCGCACTGCGTATAGTACGCACCCAGATACACTATCGCGCTGCGTACTGCCACTGTAATCACACACTCAGAAGGACTATCGCGCCGCGTACTTTTACTGTGCATACGCACCTGAACCACTGTTTCACTGCGCACCCACACATCCCTTCTTCTTCTGCATTGGCGTACCCACGCAGTCATCCTTCTTCTGCTCTACGTACCCACGCAGTTATCCTCCTTCTGCTCTGCATACCCATGTAGTTCGCCTGTTTTTGCTCTACGTACCCATGCAGAGGCACCGTTAAACACCTGCGTACTTCTGATTAGGGCCGAATTTGCAGATCACCAGTGTGCTACAGTTAGTCGGATGCCCAGATCTCATCATGCGCTCGAGAGATCACCCTTCACGGATTCGCTTTCCACTTCACTTTCATATAGATCAAGCTTTTGAAACAATAACCCAATATTTCGGATCTTAAGATATTCAATTTTTCAAAAGATGCTTAGCCAAGGGATCTCCTTTGCTTTATATAGGCAAGCTACTCCTAAAATCATGGATCAATACCACGAGCCAAAACCATAATAACACAAATATCGTCGGCTAAATACCAAATATCAAACATAAGAAACCCCACGTGTGCTTTTCTCTGCCTTGAAGTGAGTGCATCGGGGGTACGCACCTCCTGAATGGTTGACCTACGTGTCTGGCCGCGGTCCCCTTCACGGTGTACCTGCGGGTATGCATCTTCTGATCTGTTCTCCTGCGTACTTCTTAATTTTCAACATATTGAGAGCCTTGCCACGGGTGTTGCCATCAAGTACAACATCTGTAACATATAGCCATACCAGAAACATAATGCCAACAGACTCTATTCGCCTTCATTTTTAATGAGCCTGAATTTTAATGAGCCTAAAGTGACAAATGCTCAGATGGACCTTTTCTTTTAAGGAGTTTGAAAAGGAACGAAAGTGACTAGTTTGGAAATCTAGACAGAGGGATTATCAAACCAATCTTAAAACTGCAATATACACCTCAGTGATAAATTATAGAGAAATTACCAAGGACTTTACGTACAACAGTGAATCTTCCCGAATGCTGTGTTTAGTGCATTGCGATCGATAGGGTGGCAGACATGGCTTCCTAAGGATAAAGGATATCAGCCTATTGTGGTCTCCCAATATATACTCAATAGTACGTAGGAGAACAAGTCCGTACTGGCACTTGTCATATCAAATAGGAGGAATCACCCAACCTATGATGAAAACGATAGTTACTAGGTTTTACGATGCCGAAATACGTCTCTAGCCTAGACTTCTAGATGTTGTGCGTTAGGTTCCAAAGCATTTTTATGTTCATTGAAGTTTATTTTACAGTTGATCTTTCTTAAGAAGATTGCCTTTCAAGGTTCACCGCGTGATGTAGATGTACAATTCCTAAATATGCAATATAAAATGATAAACAGTCGTTTATTTTCTTTTAGCAATGAAAATCCTAGCTACTAAGGAAAGAAAAGTAAAATTCTTTCAACAGCGAGTAGAGAGCACAAACTAAATGCACTTTTCCTAAATAAATTTCCGCATGCAGTCTAAATGTAAATGAACACGCATGTATTTGTTTTTCTATTTCCTTAATGTGAGAATGACAAAAAGAAAACTAAGTACAAATCTGAACTACTTTTCTTTAAGGCGACACTTTAACATTTTCTTTTGAAAAACGAAAGGAAGACTAAGACGACACTTTGAATTTCGAATGGAAGATTGCTTTCGACACCTCAAATAATTGATAATTCAAATCAAATACAATGGAAAAAGTACAATCAACTATCTAAAAGAGGAAGACTTTGCGACACTCTTTTCCTTGATTGAAAATGACAATTGCGACACTTTCAAATCAAAAGACGACAGTTCGATTAAGCTACTATTTGCAAAGGAGGATTGTAAATGATGAAAAGTACATAAAAAAACATTCACAATTACTTATCAATGGAGGCCGAATAATGTGAAGGAAGAAGGTTTCAATAGTGATATACTGATCATAGACAGCAAAACTACTAAATAGAGCTGAAAACAATGAAGAAAAAACCAAAATATGGAGAGAGAAACAGTCTCATTCAATCATCTCACCTGTCCTTAAGGGAAACAGGGATGCATCTCACCTGCAGCACATAGGAGGTGCGATCCATCCAGACTACTAATGAGAGACAGTGTGATGGTCCAAGGATGAGATTGAGCTTGGTTTTCACCCACAGTTTGCAGCTAAGTTCAGTGATTTAGGCTGCGCTTATGATAGGCAGTAAACACAAAGTATAGGGGCTGATCTAATGAGGTTATTGAGCTACCACCAGGGTGCTTAGGATGTTTGCAAGTCAGATGTTCAGTTCATAAACCAACCTAGAGATTGAATCAAGCAGCATTGATCTACTTTGCAGTTGCATAGCAAAAGCAGTTTGAAGACTAGCTGGCTTAACTTCAGGCTCCGTCTATAGTTTATAAAGCAAACAATAGTAACAAACGAACAAACTATTCGATCCCCAGTGGATTTTCCATTTCGTTTCCAGGAAAAATAGTGTCTATTCAGATATGCTAGTCCCACTAAGACGGGTAGCTATCTTAGAAACAAACAATTCAAAGTAACTTGTGTTTTCCTTTATGAGACATAGATGAGAGAGAAGCAAAGAGTACCAACCTCAGTCTTTTGCTTGGCTCCTTGATTGTTTCCTCCTGTTATATAAATTTTTGGGCACTGCAACCCCAACCATATATGTCCATAAACCAAGGGCTTCTAAGTCCCTAAACATGTTGCTTCACACCCTAAAGGAACAAGGTCAGCTGATTACATCATCTCCCAGAAGTTTTCCACAAAAAACTGCTCAGAACTGGACCATACAAAATGCCCAGTGCAGAGGGTGCGATGCATCTCACCTACTTAGTGTAAAAAGTGTGATGCATACTGGAAAGCCGTTTTGTAGGGTGCGATGGGGGAGAGTAGACAAATGGCAGAGACAGTTTGCAAGGTGGATGATCAGGGAATCTTCCAGAAACTTCTCCTGTGACACTTGCCTCACTAAATTTTCCCAAGGATGAGTAAGAGATCATCAATCTACAAGTGGAATCAAGAACTATCAGAGAGAGGACACTAATAAAAATCCCAGAAGCTGACTCACCCCCTACAATCATCTATATATGGATCCCTCATTACAGAGATCCAGAGGCTGGAATCTTGTATCTTGTAAGGAAGTACTGTTGGTTTCTTGGTGAAATATCATAGTGTTGGGTGATCTAAGCTTTTCATGAGGTGAAGAAGGGCTTTCATGCTGAGAGGATGATGCTGGGTCAGAACAATGGGTTGTAATCCTCTTTGCTATTCTTGATATTAATAAAGCTATTTCAAGTTTTCCTCCACATTCTTGTTATGTTTGATGATATATGCATTTGTGTGGTCAATATATATCTGGTCCTATATTGTTTATGACTGTAGATCTCTGTTCTTCAATAGTATTATGCTGCTTTGATCCCACAGGTGCTCTTTGAAGCTGGGTAAGCGAAGAAGGAGCGACAAGGATCTGTCAAAAGGGAGAGGAACCAAGCGCAAGACTGAGGTTGGTGTCTTTTGTTCCCCTCTTATCTACTTCTCATAAAGGAAAGAAAAAGTAGTTTTGGTTTGTTTGTTTCTAAGATAGCTACCCGTCTTAGTGGGACTAGCAGCTCTGAGTGGACACTAGATTTCCCGATAACAAAATGGCAACTCCGCTGGGGAGAGAATAGCTTGTTTGCTTGTCTATATTTGTTTGTTTTATACACTTACAGATGGAGCCTGAAGTCAAGCCAGCTAGCCTTCAAACTACATTTGCTATGCAAGTGCAAAGTAGATCAATGCTGCTCCAGTCTATCTCTGAGTTTTGTTTATAAACTGAACAATAGATTTGCAAACATCCTAATTGCCCTGGTGGTAGTTCTAGTAACCTCATTAGATCAGCCCCTATGATTTATATTTACTGAACATCACTTGCTCGGCCTAAATCCCTGAATTGAGATGCAAACTGTGACCAAGAACCAAGTTTAAGTCTTGTCCCTAGACCATCGCACCTTCTCCTCTTGGGAATTTGGATGCATCACACCTCCCGTGTGAAGTAGGTGCGTTGCATCGCACTTTCCCTGTGTTACAGGTGCACTGATCAGACAAGACCTCTTCCACTTCCAGATTTTGGTTTTTTGTTCACTCTCTTCAGCTTTATTCAGGATTTTTGCTGTCTGTGATTAGTACACCTCTGTGGAAACCCCCTTCTTTTCCATCATTCCACCTCCATTGTGCAAAGAACTATGAATGTTTTTATGTATTGTGCGCCATTTACAGTTCTCTTTTACAGAGAAGTAGCGTAATCAAACTGTCGTCTTTTGATTTGGAAGTATTGCAAGTGTTGTTTTCAGTCAAAGAAAAGAATCCTATTGTTCTTGATGGTTGAATATATTGTTACTCTTGTATTTAAATTGAATTGGTAGATTTTAAAGTGTCGAAAGTAGTTTTCAATTCAAAATTGCAAAGTGTTGTCATTATCTTCCTTTCGTTTTGAAGAGAAATTTGTTAGTACTGTTGCTTTGAAAAGATAATTCAGATTTGTACTCAGGATTCTTTTTGTCATTCACACATTAAGAAAGCAGAAAACAAATACATGCATGTGCATTTGCATTTAGACTGCTTGTTGGTTTGATTTAGGACAGTGCATCTAGTGTGTGCTCTGTGCTCTATGTTGAAAGAATCTCATTTCTCTTTCCTTAGTAGCTAGGATTTTCATTGCAAAATAAGATTAAATGATTTATCATCTTAGATTGCATTTTTAGGAATTATATATCTACATCACGCGGTGAACCTGAAAGGAAAATTTCTTAAGCAAGATCAACTATAAAATAAATTCAATGAACATAAAAATGCTTTGGAACCTAACGCACAACATTTAGAAGTCTAGGCTAGAGACGTATTTCAACGTCGTAAAGCCTGGTAACTATCGCTTTCATTGCTGGTTGGGTGATCCCTCCTCTTTGAGACGACGAGTGCTAGTACAGACTTGTGCTCCCATGTATTGTTGAGTATATATTGGGAGACCATAATAGGCTATATCCTTTATCCTTAGGAAGCCATGTCTTCCGCCCTATCGATCACAATGCACTGAATAGAACGTTCGCGAAAATTGATTGTTGTACTGTAAAAAGTATTATGCAGTTTTGCGATTGGTTTGGTAATCCCTCTGTCTAGATTCCCAGAGTAGTCTCTTTCATTCCTTTTTAGACTCCTTAAAGGAAAAGGTCCATTTGAGCACTTGTCACTTCAAGCTCATTAAAAATCAAAGGCGACTAGAGTCATCTTTTGTTTTTTCTCGACTCTTAAAAATTGAAAAAACAAGTTGTGTCAAAGCATCTAAAATTTATTTTAATCGAAATAATATCACTATTCCCGCATTGGTCTGAGGTTGAGGAAAATGGAGTCTACTAACCAAGGATTTCCCCTTGGAGGAAATCCTAGTCCTTTCTCCTCTAGGGGAGATGTTGGCGCACCTCATATGGCCACATTGTCACTTCCAGGATTGACAATTGGCTTGCCAATATGGCTCTTCTCTACCTCTATCATTCAGGACACCGTGATTCCTGAACAATCAAGTCAGCAACTAGATGATACTAGAGTTACCCCCCAACCTTCTACTTCATCCATTTCTCCCTCTCCTCCTTCCTCTTCACTTGATGAAGTTGGTAAAGCTGAAGATCAAGTGACTAAGAAGGAGAAGAAGGGGAAGGAGAAGAAGGAAAAGAAGAAGAAGGAGCCAAAGGCAGAAAGGAGCAACCATGCATCGTCTAGTGAAAATCCACACACTACACCATCCAAGCCTAAATCTCCATGTGTCATTTGCAAAGGAGATCACTATCATCGATATTGTACTTGCATCCCTCGGATCTTAAGGGACTGGTCTCCTCATTTGCACAATCTGGTGTCATCAACCTCTGATCATGTTGAAAGTACACCGTCAACTAGGGAAAGCGAAGTATCTGGACAGAAAAGGAAATGTAAATTTCCTTGTAAGCTGTGTGAAGGCGATCACATCGTCCACCATTGTCCCTTCCTAGACGAAGCTAAAAGAGTCTTGGATAACCATCTTGCTTCACCGCTACAGCTTCCTCCTGGATACAAGAAAATCTTGTCGAGTCCATCACTAGTTGAAAATCTGACTGATACGCCATTACGGTCGGTCGAAGCATCTATCATTGAAGATAAACCCTTTCAATCCACACCAGACGAAAGTCAAAAGGTCGAGGCAACAGTTGACCCAGTCTTGCCTTCAGAAGGTCCATCTTCAGATGATATAGTCACTGAGGAGAATGAGAATGACACCATTCAAATTATTTTCGTAAACAAAAACTCTGATGAACATGGGGAAATATACCCATTCCTTTACCGCAGGAAGGAAGTTCATCAGAGTCATATCCGACCATCTATTGGGTCCCACCTCCAAGAAACCTAGTAGTTTCCTTCGATTGGAATCTACTAGGCAGACCCCGTTTACCGACTAGTGTATCATTCTGTATCATTGTACAAGCTTATAGAATGGTCATGGTCGGTACCATCATAGATGAAGGGGCTTCTGTGAGTATCCTTTCCTCAACTGCATGGAAAGCACTTGGTTCGCCATCGCTTTTGCCTGAGATGAGAAATCTGACAGGCTTCAACAAAGGAACCAGTCGACCGTTAGGGATCCTTCCAAATGTGCTAATTACTTTGATAAGGAAAACCGTTTATATGAACGTAATGGTAGTCCAAGGACCTCTAGACTATAATCTACTCCTTGGGCATGACTATATTTATAGCATGGGAGCCATTGTCTCCTCACTCTTTAGAGTAATGTGTTTTCCGCATGAAGGCCGAGTGGTCCAACTCGTAGACCAGCTTTCGTTCCCCAGCTCACACATAGCTAATAATCAAATGCCATCCCTAAATGGTCTTTTCATGCAAGGAATGTATCATCAATCTCCAGTCCGTCCACCTGAAGAATGCGAGTAATGCGGGGGACATGACTGAAACCCAGGGGGCATGCACCCTGGCTTGTTCCGGCAGGAAAGCTCTAGGCATAGGTTTTTGCGAAGGATATATGACTAGTCCGAAACCCGTTCGTATAGGAAGAGGGAATTAGACCAGAATAAGATACCTCCATTAGAAGGTAGGCCTTTCCCGATCGAACAAACGTTTTGTCTACAAATTGTAGGGTAACCTCGAAACTCTACTTCGCTATACTTGGGGGCATGCGAACCTTTTGTGTGCAAATGAAGAGAAACCTATATAGTTCTGCTGGCTTCAATTGCTTAAGTTGGGTGAATGGTCGAATCGACCATTCGCCTTTGCAGGGGCCAAATGGCACTGGCAAAGTAAAGGAAAAATTTTCCTACCTGACCTTAGTAGTTAAAAAACCACTAGGACAGTAGTTGGTCATTCCTAGCTTGCATGCGAAAGGATACAGAGCAAAGCTTCGAAAGGTGCAAGCTCCATAAAAATGGAATCTATCGATGAGACATCCTTATTATATGAATGGCACGAGCAATTTTTATGTGAAGTTCAAGCTCGTTAAAAATTAAACCTAAGCAATGAGCAAATGTTTCCCCCATAGTTTAAGCTCATTAAAAAAGGAACCAATCTCCGGTAAATAACCATTGTGAATGCATTATCATCAGCTTTTGAGCCTTGGTCGTGTTCTCATCATCACCTCCACTCCGTTTTAGCTGATCATACACCTCCATTTGATTGTTTACCTTTTTTGAGGAACATATGCGACGAGTGATTCTGTTAGCCATCCTTGTGACACTGTCGTGATTGGAAAATTCCAAACCTTACCTAGAATCAATTTCTACCAGAAATTATCACTCGTTCCTCAAAAAACGAGTCTCCTTTAAGCTCTTTTCATCTCACTCGTAAAATATGAAATGATTTCTGAGTGATTGGCCTCTCCAGCTCGTTAAAGCTACTAGAAGTGCTATCCCTCCTCTATATTTTAATATTTTTGGACCTTAGGGATTATTACACAAAAAGATCGAGAGCTTGTCTTGTTCGGTTCGTTAAAACTATCGAAAATTCATCCCTTTTGTATTATTTTATACTTTTTCAGACTTAAGGGATTATATGATGAAAAAGGATTATTGGAGTTTCCTTTCCGTCCTTTTTTCAGACTCTCTAAAATTGAAAAATTACCGAGTTATCATTGTCGTTAAACTCGTTAAAATCAATAGCGACAAACTTGTCAAAATGGACGAGAACGAGTTTCACTGTCGCTAGGCTCGTTAAAACATAGCGACGGGTTCCCCCGAAGGGCGAATTATAGAAAAAGCGTATGTTATCCTCCTCAAACTTGATAAAAATAAAGAGGTATTGGTCAGCAATGACTGGGGAAAATTGGGAAGAAAACTTGAAGAAACTTTATTGGTAGCAAGTCGCTCTTGAACATGACACTTTCACTCCACGTCCGAGTTGGGTTGGGTTATTCCATTCACCCGTCATATCACCATTGGTCCATCGTACGATCCATCTTTGGGGTTAACGCTAACAATCCATTTTAGTGTCACCAGTATGTTTAAGAGAAGTCGCTCAGAGAATTCACCTGTGTCTCATCCGCTGCAATACATCACGCTCCATTCTTTCACGACTGCCACCCTGAACCCTATATCATCAGATCGTTTTCACCTCCAAAATCATTTTCTCCGTTTTGTGTCGTAGATGTGGGATTCATTAAAGCCCTCCTACGACGGGTCGCTTCTTGTCGACATCAACTCATTATCCAAGAAGTCAACTTAGGAACAACCCTTTTAGTACTTTGAAGCTTGCATGCCTCAATGGCAAGTTTCTCACTTTCGCGTGACAGGTTTACATCAATGGCCTTCAACCGAAAGATTTTACGTGGTGTTCGACATGAAGTCCCATTTTCACACCACGTGAATTTTAATGTTGTACCTTGAGGGTCATCATCATTATCGGTGATTCCTCTCGCACCTGTTAACAGCTTACATTATTGGATGGTAATCAGGCGATGTCTTTCCATGTTCGACTCCAGAACATCTTTCAGATGGATCGACTTGTACTCTGAGTGAAGATTGAATGAGTTTGAAGACCCCAGATCTAGTTTCATCCATCCGAGTTGTGATATATTCAGGAATATAAAGACATCAAATGTACATCATTGCTGAACAGATGATCATCCGAATCAAAGGATGATGACTCCATTCAAATCATCAGTTTGCTACACAGGCGGTTGTCTGTCCTATGTACATGAAAATGAATTTATAAAGTTGAGCATGGGGATGCCCGCCTCAGCTAGATCATGAAAAATATTATGAAGATAATGTATTGTATTGTATCTTATTAAAGGTCACCTTCCAGCTTGAAAAAATTTCGGATCCTCATGATAAAGAATTTCACCCTACATCAAAAGATTAACGACCTCATGCTTTAGGGGGCAATTGTTATAGACATTTTTTGGAACTGCAACCCAAATCATATATGTCCATAAACCAAGGGCTTCTAAGTCCCTAAAAGTGTTGCTTCACACCCTAAAGGAACAAGGTCAGCTGATTACATCATCTCCCAGAAGTTCTCCACAGAAAACTGCTCAGAACTGGTCCAAAAACTGGACCATATAGAATGCCCAGTGCAGAGGGTGCGATGCATCTTCACCTGCTCCAGTTGTAAAAAGTGCGATGCATACTGGAAATCCCTTCTGTAGGGTGCGATGGGCGAGAGTAGACAAATGGCAGAGATAGTTTGCAAGGTGGATGATCATGGAATCTTCTAGAAACTTCTCCTGTGACACTTGCCTCTCTGAAATTGCCTAGAGATGAGTAAGAGATCATCAATCTCCAAGTGGAATCAAGAACTATTAGAGAGAGGACAATAATCAAAATCCCAGAAGCTGACTCAGCCCCTACAATCATCTATATATGGATCCCTCGTCAGAGAGATCTAGAGGCTGGAATCTTGTATCTTGTAAGGAAGTGCTATTGGTTTCTTGGTGAAATATCATAGTGTTGGGTGATCTAAGATTTTCATGAGGTGAAGAAGGAATTTCATGCTGAGAGGATGATGCTGGGTCAGAACAATGGGTTGTAATCTTCTTTTCTATTCTTGATATTATTAAAGCTATTCAAGTTTTCCTCCGCATTCTTGTATATTTGATGATATATGCATTTGTGTGGTCAATATATATCTGGTCCTATATTGTTTATGACTGTAGATCTCTATTCTTCGATAGTATTATGTTGCTTTGATTCCACAGGTGATCTTTGAAGCTAGGTAAGCGAAGAAGGAGTGGCAAGGATCTGTCAGAAGGGAGAGGAACCAAGCAAGGAATCAAGCGCAAGACTGAGGTTGGTGTCTTTTGTTCCCCTCTTATCTACTTCTCATAAAGGAAAGCAAAAGTAGTTTTGGTTTGTTTGTTTCTAAGATAGCTACCCGTCTTAGTGGGACTAGAAGCTCCGAGTGGACACTATATTTCCCGATAACACCTCTCCCCTTTGATAGACCTTCGCCACTCCTTTCTCACTTGTTCCGCTTCAAAGAACACCTGTAGAGTCAAAGCAGCAAAGTACCATAAAAGTATAGAGATCTATAACCATAAACAATATAGAATTAGATGTACATTAACCATAGAAATGCATACACAAATACAAGATTCAGAAATATAGAAGTATATGGAGGAAAACTCAAATATATTTATTGATAGAAGTAGTAGAAGAGAGGATTACAACCCAGCTGTTTGATCTAGCACCATCCTCCCAGCATGAAAGCCCTCTTCACCTCATGAAAATCTAGATCACCCAATAATACAATGCTTCATAGAGAAACCAACAACACTTCCTTACAAAATACAAAATTCCAGCCTCTGGATCTCTAGGATGAGGGATCCATATATAGATATTTGCAGGGGGGTGAGTCAGCTTCTGGGATTTTGATTAGTGTCATTTCACTGATAGTTCTTGGTTCCACTTGGAGATTTCATGAGCTCTTACTCATCCCTGGGTGAATTCAGAGAGGCAAGTGTCATATGAGCAGTTTCTAGAAGATTATCTGGGTTTCCACCTAGAAAACTGCCTCTGCCATTTGTCTGCTCTCACTTATCGCACCCTACAGAAGGGATTTTCAATATGCATCGCACCCTTTGTGTGTAACAGGTGAGATGCATTGCACCCTCAACATGGAGTAGTCTGTATGGTCCAGTTTTGCCCAGTTCTGAGTAGTTTTTCAAGGAGAACTTCTTGGAAATGATGTAATCCGTTGACCTTGATCCTTTAGGGTATGAAACAACACTTTTGGGGGTTTAAGAGCCCTTGGTTTATGGACATATGTGATTGGGGTTGCAGTGCCCAAATATATCTATAGCACTAAATAAAATAGAAGAGGAGCTCATTAGGATTCAATTTTTTTGTTTAGCTAGGTGTAGATATTGAGCTTCAAGATTGACATTGCTATTTTCAACTTTTATGTGATATATTAGACCTGCACTTTTTGATAATGAGAAGTTGGATTTTAAGCTGCGTCCGAGTTAGTTTTAGAGGACTGAGACCATTGGATTTGGGTCCAACCTAGAGATTTTGGTCTCTCTTCTTGTACTTATGTTTCTTCTTGATTCCAAACATTTCATAGTTTCTTGCATTTGAGTAGAGATTAATCTATAAAATATTGTGGTTGTAGCTTCTACATCACATCTCTTATGGGAGAATGAGTGGAAGGATTCACAATGAAAATCCAAAATTATTGTGTTTATGATTTCTTGGAAGTATATTAGTGTTATTTGTCCTATTTTACATTTTCTTTCTGTAGCTTAGAAGTCAGTTTAGTGATTAGATCAGTGGTATTGCATGAATTAGATGTTATTTAAATTCAACTCATATTTTCCATCATAAGTTATTTCATCTTGTTAATGATAAATGGATGCATGCATGTGATTGATTGTAGGGTTGGTTGACCTGCAGGGAAGGGCACCTTCACCACTTCCATATTAAGCTTCTTGATCTTCTCCTTCCACTTCCAAACTCTGTCCCAAAACCCTATTTTATAATCTATTCTGCTTAGTACAGTGAGATCACTCACCCTAGTGTAATATAGGGCTCTAAGAGGTCCCGAGCTTGGCTAGGGGCTCAAACCTATCTCACTCCATTTGCTTCAACTTCCATCCACCTCTCCATACCCTCAAGACAATGTTTTCACCTTCAAAAACCACTTGGATTCCCTCATGTAGCATTACAAGCCTCGTGTAGCGATTGCCTGTAGAAAACTTGTAGTAGCATTTTCCTCCATCAGTTTTGAAACCCACTGCAACTTTGACTTGGTATAGATGCATAATGACCCCCAACTATGATTTTATGATCTGGGAAAGCCCCTACACCACTCCAACCCTTCCTTTTCTCCACTACAAAAACATAGTAGAGTTATTTTCTTTATCATGCAAGTAGGTTATTGATTTATAAGCAAGTGTGAACTAGGTATATGGTACATACAATTGTGATTGGTAGTTTGATAACTTATTCAAGATAAATTAGCTTCCTTTCTACAAGTAGATGTGGTAATTTGATGAATTTTCCAAGATAACATAACTTTCTTTTTGCAAGTAGATTAACCTTTGTCCTTTCATGAATTGATTAGTTAGCATTTACAAGTTGAGTCCATGGCATTTCTATTTTCATAGCTAGTGTTAGCACCTAAATCTACCTTAGGCTGAAAGAAGGCAAAATTCAGGGTAACCACAAACCACGCTCAGTCTGGTAGCTAGCCCTACCAGAACAGGAGAGGGCTCTCTCCGAGTCACACTCAGTAAATAAATAAACGATATGGTCTGAGATGACTTGCAATGAATATTGATTTTAGGCTAGGTAAATAAATATGGAAAAAAGAAGAATTTTTTTATAAATGACTGAGTTTCTGGGATATATGGGACCAACGAACAGTATGAGCAGATAATTTAACACAAAGGCACAAATTACTTCGTGAGGCAAGATAGGCAGAAAGTCTAGCAATTAAACTTGAAATAATGCGGAATGGAAAGATTGTTTAGGAGGGTGATAAGGGCATAAACACATGAATCCTTTTCAACAGAAGAAGAACACATAACGTGAAACTTTCCCACAGGCAGAGCAATAAACATGAATTCTACCTTATCTTAGAAAATTTCACTGGAAATGAATATGAATGAACTGTGAAACATAACGAAATACATATGAAACATAAAGAGAACACATTTTCTACACTCACGCCACATGAATCTCATGAACCAGAGCCACTGCCTTCCTTTAATTCTTTGTCAAAATATACAATGAAGCACTGAGTTTCTCCCCCACAGTCTCCCAGAAATTACAACCAACCCTTTGCAAATGGTTTTGCATACAATAAATAGACTATGCCATTGGGAAATAGAACGACATAGAGTTTGGGAGTTTTTCAAATCATTACAAACTAGAAAAGGAAAGCCAACCATTAGTGACAGGTGCAGCGTTACAAAAATGACAAATTGCTTGGGTGATTGCTCGCCTTCCTTTGCCACTTGGATAGAAGCCAACTTTTAGTGAAAATACTTTTTAAACTTTACTTTAAGTGCTGAGAAAATGTAGTGTAAATGAGTGGGCCCACTTGGAGAAAATCGCGAATTGAAATGTCGCGGAGCGGAAGTGATTTTGGCCTTTGGGTCTTTGTGCGCCGCACCCAAACTATATGCGTCGTGCCAATTTGGAGGCAATTTTGAGGTACCTGCTGAAGTCCAAATTGTACCCAAGTTTACTTGTTAGAAAGCCCTACCTGTCTACTTTCTAACCCAAGTGGAATTTATGAATTTGGTGCTCATTTGCCCCTCCAAAACTTCAATCTCCAAAGACTGCTTCCTGTGTGTCAAAATAGGGGAAGAGAGGTCATTTTTTGAGTGTTTTTGACCTCCTAGGGACTAAAAACTTGCCCAAACTTCTTGGCCATGCACCAGCAGTCATGATTTTTCATGCTGAATCAAAAATTGCAAACCTTTCGTGATTTGGAGCTCCCAATCATAAGCGAAAAACCCTATTTTGTGCCCAAAAATTTGTCAAATGACCAAAATTGCCTCAAAGTTTTTGAAATTTGGGCTGGAGGTTCCCTATGAAGTGCTATGCTGGGCCACAGAGGCTTCAACCAAGATTCAGAGCCGATCTTGCTCTTTTTGCGTCTTTTGTCTTTTTGTCGCTTTCCTCAATTTCACCTTCAAACTCCTTATCTGAGCCTTTGAACTCATGTTCTGTGCCCTGTAGTGATAAACCATCCGCCTCAATAATGTTTTGTCCTTGTCAACCTTCTCTAGCAGTCTCTCAAGGTGGATGTTGATCTGCTCGAGCCAAGACTCCCGGTCATTGTTAATCTATTGCTCTAGTGGAGTGAGCTCAATCCTCCTATGTTGGGTAGCTTGGCGATTCTCGCGGATGTTTTGTAGCTCCATGATCTCATGCTGTTCTTCGAGCTGTTTGTTCCTCTGATCCAAATACCTGATAATCCACTTAGCCCTCTCCAAATTGAGAGACAAGGCTTGGATCTCCATTTGCTGCTCCTGGATGGTCCTCTTAAATTTTGCACTCTCCACATCTGTATCATCATCATGAATGAGGATGAAGTCAGCCTCTCGTTCACCTGATGGCCCCTCGTCATGCATGGGCCTCTTGCCCCTGTCCTGTACCTGTGTTGCTGATGTCGGAAGTGAGGCCCCTTCCACCCCGGGTGGAGATAAAACTCACTTTGCTGCTACAAACAAATGTCTACTGCCTCTCTAATAGGTGATGAATACTGGCATAGTAGTGGTCTCATGGCGCTCATACTGATGAGAAGGACCACCTATCTCATGTTCAAACTTTGATAATACCTGTGAAGTGCTACAGAGGTCATGGGAGATGAAGTCATCCCAAGTAATTCCCTGCAATCCCAGTTGATGAACCACCAAAATCTTAATAAGAGCAAAGTGATAAACACTGTTAAGTTTCTGCTGAGGGGTTCATCCTCTCTATGTTCCTGCAAATGAAATATGGGATGTTCATCATCCGTACCCTGGTAAAGTGCATGAGAAACCTGATGTGATAGGCATATAAGCGAGAGAACCTCCCCTCACAGCTGAAATATTTCATGATCAACTTCATTAGTGGAGCATATTCATCTTTCAGATATCGAAATGGAAAGACTCTTTTGAGCTGCCTCAAGAAACTGGCCTTAATGTAAGGCTCATAATGTTGCCGATCAACCTTCTGTTTCTTGTGCCATGTTTCTCCAACGTTCGGTATGCGGGTTGCTAATGTGACAGTTTCAGGTGTCAATGTGAAGGTGACACCGGCTAAGATAGCATGATCTCCATGCAAGTGAAGCGTAAAAAGACGGGCCAACTCATGATGAACTTGAACACTAGCCACCTTTTGACAAAACTCCAAACATGACAGATGCTGGAAACATGACATAGCAAGAGGGTAGGCCTACAATTATGTGAGGGTGGTTGGCTCATCCCTAACATGTTTGCCACTTTTATGATGTCTCCAGGGACCCTTTTCTTTCGCGGATGAATCACTTTGGGTTTCCATTTCATACTCCGATGAATGCTCAGATGCCATGACTACTATGTATGGACTGTGCTTGGACTACCCTTTGATGATGGTATGAAACTATGTGTTGTTATGATCTCTACCACCAAGGGGAACAATGCAAACGGGAGTGTTAGGAAGGGGAATAATATGATGGGATTAGGGATTATGGGGAGAAATTTTGTTTAGGGACATGTAAGAGGGTTTGGGGATTTTATAAGGTAGGATTTTGGGGTTTTATACTTGACAAATGAGTGGAGGGGATAGGGAATATGCATTTATTAATGTTTTAGGGTAGGGAAAATAGGGAAAAATGGGATAGGGGGAAGGGAACAATGGAAAGAAGGGGAAAAATGAGAGGTGAAAGGGGGGGAGGAACCTTGGTATCAACCCAACAAATTTGCAACCCTAAGAGCAATGGCTTTGATGATTTCAAGTGGTAGGGTTTAGGCGTTTTTATTGCAACTATACACGACCATAAACCATCATAATGTTCACAAAAATATATAAGCAATCGAGATGTCGACCCTACTTGTCAATTGGAAGGGATTCAAAGCGATTTGTTGCAAATTTGAAACAAAACCGGGACTTTGTGGGTGTGCACTGTGCCCGTCTATCTGTGTGCTACACCCTTTGTGTGCACCATGCCCGTGTTAATTTAACACTGCATGGTAGCGCCTAGTGCACTGTGCTCCCTCTGTGTGTCGCGCTCCTCTTCTTGTGCATCGTGCCTACGAAAAAACCTCCAACCTCACTCAAAATGCGTGCTTGCACTCTCAATCACTTTGAAATGCTTTCTCTCTATCCTTGGTGTGCAAAATGACATTGTTCCTTATGGAAATCCTATATAAAGACATTTGGAGTCATGGGTTTGATTTTTGTTTCTTCAAAACCCACTTTGATAATGTTTTATTTTGTCACTTTTTCCTTATTTAATTCAACTCTGTATTTCGCTTTTCCCTTTGAATTTTGAGCTAAAGTGATGAAATTTGTGGCACTTTTTGTAGGGGTTGCATGACATGGAATTTGGCCAAGGAAACCATGACGGCGCCTGAAGAGATCAACTGGAAACGTTTTTGAAAATTATCACCAATGACACATTGTTTGACTTTTCTTCAAAATAGAGTTTTGAAGAACAGTCGTAATCTGTCAACATGACGATGAAAATATTTGAATCACAACTTTGTAAGGGCCTCCCTCTGCCCTGCATGGCTTTATTGGACATGGTTGAAGACCAAATTGACTAATCCCTAGACCTAATGACTGAAAATGACTCTTGTCCGTTAAAAGATCGAACATTGACTGTCATGGACTTTAGTGAACATTGATGAAAAGACCTAAGCCAGCAGGTGCCAGACATGAGGGGAAATGAATGACAAGACCTTTCCATCAGATTATGGCATGCCCCTAGCAGAATGCAGCTGAGTGAATGAAGCGAGACTCCTAAAAATGAAATGCAGAAAGAATTTTGATTTCTGACGGAGGACTGATAAGACTGACTCTAACATTGGCTCCAATAGGGGATGGTAGCTCCTTGGAGGTGCCAAGAACTGCAGATCTTTGGGAGAGCAGACAGTGCCTTCGTCCATTGGGATATGGAGTCCATTGTTCCGACAAGCCAACATGACTCAATTTATTGACTGAAACTTGACTGAAACTGACTCAATGCAAACTGAAATGACTGAAAAACTTGACTCTAACAAACTAACTCAAAATACTAAGACCTGAACTTAAAATTTAAAGCTAGGTGGCAGTACATGGCCACCTGTGTTCCTTGCAAGATAATATACCATCAAACTATGTCAAAATGCCAATGTAACCAATCAAGCAGATGCCTTCTTGATTTATTCTCCTGATCAGATCTTCTGGTCAACAACACATACTGGTAACTAGGCATCCAAAAACATGATTGACCATGATCTCCTTCATCACTGGATACTGCAATAATCACCTTCACTGCTGACTGTAACAGATTTGCCATTGGATCATGAAAAACATGAAGTATTTCCTCCTGCTGAAAAAACAAGGTATCTTTTTCTCTTGATTCTGGTCTTTCTTCATAGATAAGAGTATGTTCCTGGTCTTCAAAATTTTTTGAACAAATAGATGAGTAGATTTCCTCTTCAAAGAACATTTCAAAAAATGAGACAAATGAAGAGGAATCTAAAAGGGAACCCTGAATGGTCTGATCTTCTGAAGTCTGAATATATGGTAGGTCATCTTCATATGATATGACAGCCAGATTCTCATTACATTCATCACATTCATCAATCATGAGAAAGCAACTTCAGATGTTTTTTGAAACCTAACACTAACATTTCTATCATCTACCATAAATTCATCCAGAGGAACTTTTTCACTTGCTTGAGCAAAGATCTCATCTTGCTGTTCATGAGCTGACTGGATTACCTCTTCATGAAGACTGTGTTCTGATGACATGAGAACATTTGGATCCAAAACTCTGTCTTCTTCATCCCAAATGATTTCAGCAGCAGAGTTCTCTTTCATGGGACTTAGTACAAGGTTTTCTTGGTCATCACAATATGAATCTAGATCTGAAATGGTTGTCTTAATATTATCACATTATGAATTTGAAACTTGATTTCTCTGCATGCTGTCTTCTTCTATGGACAGATATGAAATGACACTTTTTCTTTCGCCACTTTCAGCCATATAGTCATTTTCAACCTGCTGATCTATAAAGCTGCTTACAAGACTGTCATCCTTTTCAGAAGAGGAAAAAGTTCCGTCATCACCTTCTTGACCATGTGTACACTACAGTTCTATGTTAACTTGAGATGGAACATGACCATTCAAGAGTTGATCTATCTCGTCTTCAGACAGAGGAGATAATACTTTTTTTTTTTTTTCTCTTGCTCAAACAGTGATTGTCTTCACTGATTTCAAGTGGAGTATATAATTTTTCCTCATACTGCTAATCCATATCATGTAATTCACGTTGACTATCAAGAGGCAAAACTCCCTCATCTTCCACCGTACTAAAATCTTGATCATGCTGCAAATTTTCCTGATCATCTTCATGTTGCTGAAATGGGTTTTCACACAGGGCTTCCATGATCTCTTCATCCATGAAATTATCATCTTCATAATATTTTTCAAGGCTTTCAATAAAACCATCAGCGTATTTGCAATAGTCATGAACTAAATTTAATGCTGGATAAGAGTCTTCATACTTCTCAAAGAACATGGCATGAAAATCCTTTAAACAATAAATACAAGCAGGTGGAAAACTTTCATACCAAGATTGGGCTTCACCTTCTAGAGTGGCTAGGAATATCTTCATTAAGCAATCTTCAGGAAAATCAACCTTCAACTTGTGAATATGCATGTGAAATTGAACTAGATGTAAATCATCATCCTTCTTACCATCATCTTTAAATGTAGGCAAATTCCTTGACCAATCTACTTTCAAAATCTTATATGGAAAGCCTGGAATGTGATCTTGGCTCATGGGAGCGTATCTTCTTACAATCCACTCCATTTTAAAAAATCTCAAAGCTACTGATCCCTCTGCAGTGGAGTCACCATGAAGCACCAGTTGCTGGATTCTTCAGTGAAAGGAGTCGCCAGGTGAATGATTTCAGCTGTCTTCTTATGTTTGATCGTTGTTCACCATCAACCATCAGATTTGAGCTTGATAGATGTACTGGGGCAAAAAAATCTTCAAGCAAACCATTTGTCCCCAGTGGAGTTGCCACTATGTTAGCACCTAAATCTGCGTTAGGCTGAAAGAAGGCAAAATTTATGGTAACCACAAACCACGGTCAGTCCAGTAGCTAGCCCTACCAGAACAGGAGAGGGCTCTCTTCGGGTCACACTCAGTAAATAAATAAACGATATGGTCTGAGATGACTTGCAATGAATATTGATTTTAGGCTAGGTAAATAAATATGGAAACAAGAAGCAAATTTTTATAAATGACTGAATTTCTGGGATATATGGGACCAATGAACAGTATGAGCAGAGAATTTAACACAAAGGCACATATTACTTCGTGAGGCAAGATAGGAAGAAAGTCTAGCAATTAAATTTGAAATAATGTGGAATGGAAAGATTGTTTAAGAGGGTGAAAAGGGCATAAACACATGAATCCTTTTCAACAGAAGAAGAACACATAACGTGAAACTTTCCCACAGGCAAAGCAATAAACATGAACTCTACCTTATCTTACTTAGAAAATTTCACTGGAAATGAATATGAATGAATTGTGAAACATAACGAAATACATATGAAACATAAAGAGAACACATTTGCTACACTCACACCACATGAATCTCATGAACCAGAGTCGCTGCCTTTCATTAATTCTCTGTCAAAATACACAATGAAGAACTGAGTTTCTCTCCCATAGTCTCCCAGAAATTACAACCCACCCTTTGCAAATGGATTTGCATACAATAAATAGACTATGCCATTGGGAAATAGAATGACCTAGAGTTTGGGATTTTTTCAAATCATTACAAACTGGAAATGGAAAGCCCACCATTAGTGACAGGTGCAACGTTACAAAAATGACACATTGCTTGGGTGACTGCTCGCCTTCCTTTGCCACTTGGATAGAAGCCAAATTTTAGTGAAAATACTTTTTAAAATTTGCTTTAAGTGCCAAGAAAATGTAGTGTAAATGAGCAGACCCACTTGGAGAAAATCTCGAATCGAAATGTCGCGGAGCGGAAGTGATTTTGGCCTTTGGGTCTCTGTGCACCGCACCCAAAACTATATGCGCCGCGCCACTTTGGAGGAAATTTTGAGGTACCTGCTGAAGTCCAAATTGTGCCTAAGTGTGCTTGTTAGAAAGCCCTTCCTGTCTACTTTCCAACCCAAGTGCAATTTTTGAATTTGGTGCTCATTTGCCCCTCCAAAACTTCACTCTCCTAAGACTGCTTCCTGTGTGTCAAAATAGGGGTAGAGAGGTCATTGTTTGAGTGTTTTTGACCTCCTGGGGACTCAAAACTTGCCCAAATTTCTTGGCCATGCACCAGAAGTCATGATTTTTCATGCTGAATCCAAAAATGCAAACCTTTCCTGATTTGGAGCTCCCAATCATACTGGCGCGGCGCACAGGGAGAAAAACCCTGTTTTGTGCCCAACAATTTGTCAAATGACCAAAATTGCCTCAATGTTTTTGAAATTTGGGCTCGAGGTTCCCTATGAAGTGCTATGCTAGGCCACATAGGCTTCAGCCAAGATTCGGAGTTGATCTTTCTCTTTTTTCCTCTTTTGTCTTTTTGTCGCTTTCCTTAATTTTGCCTTCAAACTCCTTATCCAAGCCTTTTAACTCATGTTCCATGCCTTGTAGTGATAAACCATCTGCCTCAATAATTTTTTGTCCTTGTCGGCCTTCTCTAGCAGTCTCTCAAGGTGGATGTTGATCCGCTCGAGCCAAGACTCTCAGTCATTGTTAATCTCTTGCTCTAATGGAGTGAGCTCAATCCTCCTATGTTGGGCAGCTTGGCGATTCTCGTGGATGTTTTTCAGCTCCATGATCGCATGCTGGTCTTCGAGCTATTTGTTCCTCTACTCCAAATACTTGATAATCCACTTAGCCCTCTCCAAATTGAGAGACAAGGCTTGGATCTCCGTTTGCTACTCTTGGATGGTCCTCCTAAGTTTGGCACTCTACACATCTGTATCATCATCATGAATGAGGATGAAGTTGGCCTCTCATTCACCTGATGGCCCCTTGTCATGCATGGGCCTCTTGCCCCTATCCTATACCTGTGTTGCCGATGTCGGAAGCGAGGCCCCTTCCACCCTGGGTGGAGATAACACTCGCTTTGCTGCTGCAAACAAATGTTTACTGCCTCTCTAATAGGTGATGAATACTGGCATAGTAGTGGTCTCATGGCGCTCATACTGATGAGAAGGACCACCTATCTCATTTTCAACCTTTGATAAGACTTGTGAAGTGATGAAGAGGTCACGGGAGATGAAGTCATCCCAAGTAATTCCCTACAATCCTAGTTGATGAACCACCAAAATCTTAATAAGAGAAAAGTGATAAACATTGTTAAGTTGTTGCTGAGGGGTTTTGTGCTACATGAAGGTGTTCATCCTCTCTATGTTCCTGCAAATGAAATATGGGATGTTCATCATCCGTACCCTGGTAAAGTGCATGAGCAACCTAATGTGATAGGCATATAAGTGAGAGAACCTCCCCTCACAGCTAAAATATTTCATGATCAACTTCATTAGTGGAGCATATTCATCTTTCAAATATCGGAATGGAAAGATTGTTTTGAGCTGCCTCAAGAAATTGGCCTTAATGTAAGGTTCATAATGTTGCCGATCAACCTTTTGTTTCTTGTGCCATGTTTCTCCAACGTTCGGTATGTCGGTTGCTAATGAGACAGTTTCAGGTGTCAGTGTGAAGGTGAAACCGGCTAAGATAGCATCATCTCCATGCAAGTGAAGCACAAAAAGACGGGCCAACTCATGATGAACTCGAACACTAGCCACCTTTTGACAAAACTCCAAACATGACAGATGCTAGAAACATGACATAGCAAGAGGGCAGGCCTGCAATTCTGTGAGGGTGGTTGGCTCATCCCTAACATGTTTGCCACTTTTATGATGTCTCTAGGGAGCCTTTTATTTCGAGGATGAATCACTTTGGGCTTCCATTTCATACTCCGATGAATGCTCAGATGCCATGACTGCTGTGTATGGACTGTGCTTGGACTGCCCTTTGATGATGGTATGAAACTATGTGTTGTTATGATCTCTGCCACCAAGGGGAACAATGCAAAAGGGAGTGTTAGGAAGGGGAATAATATGATGGGATTAGGGATTATGAGGAGAAATTTTGTTTAGGGACATGTAAGAGGGTTTGGGGATTTTATAAGGTAGGATTTTGGGGTTTTATACTTGACAAATGAGTGGAGGGGATAGGGAATAGGGGTTTAGTAATGTTTTAGGGTAGGGAAAATAGGGAAAAATGGGATAGGGCGAAGGGAACAATGGAAAGAAGGGGAAAGATGAGAAGTGAAAGGGGGGAGGAACCTTGGTATCAACCCAACAAATTTGCAATCGTAAGAACAATGGCTTTGATGATTTCAAGTGGTAGGGTTTAGGCGTTTTTATTGCAACTATACACAGCCATAAACCATTATCATGTTCACAAAAATATATGAGAAACCGATATGTCGACCCTACCTGTCAATTGGAAGGGATTCAAAGAGATTTGTTGCAAATTTGAAACAAAACTGGGCCTTTGTGGGTGTGTGTTGCGCCCTTTTTGTGCGCCACAACCATGTTAATTTAACACTGCGTGGTAGCGCCCAGTGCGCCGCACTCCCTCTGTGCACCGCGCTCTTATGCCTGTGCGCCGCACCTACGAAAACACCTCCAACCTCACTCAAAACGCATGCTTGCACTCTCAATCACTTTGAAATGCTTTCTCTCTATCCTTTGAGTGAAAAATGACATTTTTCCTTGTGGAAATCCTATATAAAGACATTTGGAGTCATGGGTTTGATTTTTGTTTCTTCAAAACCCACTTTGATAATGTTTTATTTTGTCACTTTTTCCTGATTTAATTCAACTCTGTA
This sequence comes from Pinus taeda, assembly GCA_000404065.3. Taxonomy (NCBI): domain Eukaryota; kingdom Viridiplantae; phylum Streptophyta; class Pinopsida; order Pinales; family Pinaceae; genus Pinus; species Pinus taeda. The sequence goes on from APFE031472143.1 coordinate 28,515, forward strand.
TTTCACTTTTCCCTTTGAATTTTGAGCTAAAGTGATGAAATTTTTGGCACTTTTTGCAGGGGTTGCATGACATGGCATTTGGCCAAGGAAACCATGACGGCACCTGAAGATATCATCTGGAAACGTTTTTGAAAATTATCACCAATGACACATTGTTTGACTTTTCTTCAAAACATAGTTTTGAAGAACAGTCGTAATCTGTCAACACGACGATGAAAATATTTGAATCACAACTTTGTAAGGGCCTCCCTCTGCCCTGCATGGCTTTATTGGACATGGTTGAAGACCAAATTGACTAATCCCTAGACCTAATGCCTGAAAATGACTATTGTCCATTAAAAGATCGAACATTGACTGTCATGGACTTTAGTGAACATTGATGAAAAGACATAAGCCAGCAGGTGCCAGACATGAGGGGAAATGACTGACAAGACCTTTCCGTCAGATTATGGCATGCCCCTAGTGGAATGCAGCTGAGTGAATGGAGTGAGACTCCTAAAAATGAAATGCAGAAAGAGTTTTGATCTCTGATGGAGGACTGACAAGACTGACTCTAACAACTAGAAGAAATTTCCAATTGTACCTTTATTAACAAGATTTCATTCTAATTTAGTAGGAGGAAGGGTCTCTGATCACTTTTGATCTAATGTGATAACCGAGGGTTGCATGAGTGGAATCCTATTTTTTATGCATATAGCACTTTCAACTCAAAGTTTGTATGAATCCCAAATTGATAATTTGAGTTTTGGATCCCTTGGGAGTTGCAACATTCTTGGTGCAATACCAGGGCTGACCACTTTTTGGCGTTGTTTCCGGGGAGGTGTATAAGTAGATGTTGTTTATGCTTAAGCATTGTTTTTTGTTCTGCATGAAATTTGAAAAACATATATTTTTTTCTTTCATGCCTCGTAGGAGTAGGGATAATTAGGGAAAATTCTCACCAAAAATCTCCACACCCTCAAACAATCAACCTTCACTCTTCTTTGGTGACTATGTGCTTCCCTCTTTGATTACAGGGGAGTTAGTAGACCCTCTAGGTGAGAAACCTAAATTTTTTGAAGAATCTATTGGGGAAGGAGAAGAACCAGCTTCACCTACCCAAACTATGGTTGAAAACATGGACAATAAGGTTTTCCCTATCAAAGAGACCAATGGAGAGGCTAGAATGAAGAACATAAGCCTTACTTCCCTTCCACACTTCCATAGATTAACCTATGAGGATCCTAATATCTTCATTTTTGAATTTTATTTTGTTTATAGGACATATGACTATACCTCTGATGAGCAGCAGCTGAAGTTATTCCCTTATACCCTTAAATATGCAACCTTGCGCTAATTTATTGGTCTACCTGGGGGCAGCATCACTACCAGGGCCCAAATGCAATAAACCTTAAAAACAAGTACATGGACCAATGTAGGTCCAAAGAAACCAAGGAATAAATCGTTAGGATGACTATTAGACTTGATGAATCCCTAGAAGACTATGAGGAGAGATTTCAACTCAGTTATAGGAGGGCCAATTGCACCCTTAATCCTGAATCACCCAAACTAGTTCCTCTATGGGATCAGGGAAGATATGTTGGAAACCCTCAACATGCTGTATGGAGGAGATATCTATCAGTTATCCTATGATGACATTAAAAGTGTGTTCAAGAATCACTCTAGGGGCTACCAGGAAGAAGGGTAGGGCTAGTCAAGGCTTGGTTAGTTCCTCTCCCTCCACAACATCCATTAAGAACGAGATAGATAACATGTTGGAGGATTTCAAGAGTGAAATGTTGCATACCTTTGCACTAAAAATGGATACCATGCAACTCAAAAGAAATAAGAAAGGGCACTAGCTATTTTCTTCCCTAGATGCACCAAAAGACATCCTAGGAATGAGTGCCCATTGAATGTCATAGAGGTCTGCCTAGTGTGTGAATAAAATCATGCAATAGACAAGTGCCCTTCTTTTCCAGGACTAAAAGTTGTATATCAAGGAAGAGAAGGGGGGTCAGAGAAACTTTGTTTCATCAATCAAATAAGACCTCAAGGACCTCGAACATATCAACAAGGCATGCAAGGTGCACACTAATCTTAGTATAATCCAATTCTGAATGAACCCTTGCAACCTTGGTACTCTTCCACTTACCCATCCTAGTCCACACCTCCTTATTGGCCTTATGCTCCTCCATATCCTCCTCAACCTGTCAACCATCCTTTTCATCCATATCCACCCCAATCTTCTCAATGGGGTAACCTATCACAAGGGTGGAGGCCTCAAGTTAACTAACCTCCTGCTTTACTACCTCCAACCCAACCTCAACCACAACTCACTCATCCTGCTCCACCTAAGCAACCTTAAATGTCTACTCAACCAAATTCGAACCCAAATAACAAGAAAGCACAACAGATCTACAATGGAGAGACATCTTATCCTACTTATGCTATGGATAAAATCTCCTTGAATACACACCAATACAAACTTGATTCCAACTATATGGATCATTAATCCGACACTTCGGTTGAAAATCAAGTCCTATGTTGATCGTAACAAGACTCTTGATTTGACAGTTGCAATTGGGAGTACAATAATGTATATTGAAATTTATTTTTGTTTAGAGTATATACATATATATTTCCAGATAAAAAAACCATAATTTTATTCATTGAAAATGATAAATTTACATTTTGTAGACACACAACTGTGTGCATGCATATAAAAGTGAGGTTAGATACATATTTCATTCAGAAATATAATCCTCTCTACTTATGTAAGAGTTAAAAGAGAAAGAAAATACAATAAAAATTACATAAAAATGTTGGAGTTATTTGTGGTAAAAATCACTAAGCTTCTCCTTTTTGTTTTTCTTCTTTTGAAGTTTTTGCCAACCCCCAGAATTGCGATCAACAATTACCATTTCCATTTTATTACTGCCAGTCTGTAGGCACACTTCTTTATCAAAATTTGAACTCTCATAGGCATGTGTTCTCTTTATACCACCTGCACCTTGTGTGCTATGTCTTCCCTATTTTTTCTACTATGGCACTTGGATCACTGCTAGTTTGGTACCATTCTTGGAAGGAATTCCAGCGTCGTGTTGATTCTCAACTCCCCTATCCTCTTGGGTACCTTTTTGATTATGTAAATACACGTTTGGAGGGTTCTCCATCATTTCTTCTTCTTCTTCTTCTAAAATACAAGGGTCTGAAACCTGCCATACTTTTGGCTTTTGGGTCTATCTCTTTTTTCTTTTAAGGGATTTTTAAGCTTGTGGACATGTTTTCTGCAAACTTCCTATTTGAAAACATATACAACACCTAAATCCAACATTTTCATAACCTAATATTTGGGTTCGCTATATACTTATGAGTTAAGCGAATGCGGTCAGGTAGACCTTTTCTAAGGTCTACTTCTACACAAATTCTAGAAAAAGTAAAAATGCCTTTTTTTAGTTCTTTCTTAATCCTTTCTTTTTTAGATTATTTTAAGTATTATTAAAGATGCTATAAGAATGGGCCTAAGTTTTTGATAAAATATTTGAAAATATATAATTATATATGCTTTAAACTTCTATCAAGGATATTATAATAATAGGACAAAATTTGTTATAGAAGTTTTATTAGTAGTGTAGCATATGATGATATAAAGATAGAATTAAGATGATGATGCTCATGATGATTATTATTATTTGTTTTAATTTTTTTAATGAGTAGGTAAAATATATATGATGTTAAATATATGAATACAAGTTATGTTAAAAAATGAAAAAAGAAACAAAAAATATGAAATCAAAAACTTGACAAACCAAAATATAAGAAAGGAAATATTAGACAAATTATCTAGACTCAAAGTTTATTGAAAATGGTGGAATCTAATTTTGACTAGTCTTCTAGCCATCATACTTATTAGGTTGAATTGATATCTTCTCAATTTTTATTGCTTCCCTACACTTTTTATGGTAATAATGATCCACCTTAGCTATGATTTTGACATCCTCAATGCAAATATGATGATCTATTTTTTCTAAATGTTTGGCTAAAGGATGAGGTTTGTATTATTATGCTTAATATGAAAAACATTGTTAAGAGGAATAACTACCTATGGACTAAGAAAACCCTTGGTGAGTAGGTTGGACTCACTAATAGACAAAGAGTAGGTTGTTAGAAAAATCAGAAAGACAAAAAGATTTTCTTATCTTGATAATTACTTGTGATCTATTTGTATTCTTATTATCTTCTTTTATGTATTATTTTATCTTCTTATCATCAAGAAACTACCAAAACATAAGTACATGAAGATAAAAACAATAAGGACATGGGATGTAGGCTCTTTGCCAGGGAAAAACCCCTCTCCTAGGTAAAAAATAAAAAATTCTCTTCTCTTCCTCTAGAAAAAAATCAAATAAGACAACCAAGACCCTTTGACCAAGATAAAGACCTCCTCCAATCCATCAAGTTGACCTCCCAAGAATATTAATCAAACTATAGTGAAGTTCTCCACGAATCAACAAAAGACAACTCTTCCAAAACAAATCAACAAGGGTCTCGACCCTCTCTACAACTCATGGAATTGTCCCTACAATAGTTTGGACCTGCAGTAACCTTAAATACCCACTGCAGCTTACTCATGTGATAGAAAATAGAGATAAATTCAACTCCTTTTGCTTGACAAGTGTCTCTTCTTCCTTCCTTTCTAGGTCCTTAACACTTTTTTTTCTTCTTTTTGGAATTGCAGAAATCATTTGGATGGATGCCCTACTAGGTCGAAGATGCTTCTTATATAAAGTATTCAAGGGTGGTCAAATCCCTTCAATGAGGCCGACTTGATGGAGAAGCATAAAATTACATTTTTTATTCAAATACAAATTTCTTTCTTGACATAAAAATCCCAAGGAGTTTCTATTACATGGTGACAAGGACTATGACTTATGAATCAACCCTAGCAACACCCAATGGGTGCTTTGACCTATAAAAAAAATAAATTGAGCTTGAAACCCATGCTTATAAAGTAATATTTTTCTTTTCTTTTACAATTTTCTTTTTCTTTCTTTTTACAAATACATAATAATTACATCATGTCATGAGCTCTACAACAATTATGAAGATCGATACTAGTTACACTTTCAATATAGGTCACTATAATTTTTTTTCCCAAAGGTTTGCATGAATTCTTAAGAGATAAAAGAGAGAAAGAGAGAAGAAGGAACTTGGTAAATGAAGCTTTTCCCTAGAATTGCACAAACTTTGGTTTATCCTATTCTAGCTCCAATGTTTTACTGATATACTTGCACATATTTAGAATAAAACACGCCTTTCTCATTTTTCTAGTATAAAAAATAAATCAACATGCATATTAAGATATTAATTAAATTAAATAAGAAATTAAAACTCTAATAAAAACCTCACTGAGTATGACCAATGATCAAAAAAATATAGATTTATTTTCTTACTACATTGGGTGGTAAGGGAGGGGGTGAAGAAGGTATATCTATCATTAATAATGAAATAATTTTAACAAGTTGATATATGAGTCTTGCTATTAAACATCCTTTTCCAGAGTTTGATTCATGTCCTTGTGTCGTAGCTACTACAACCCCCCTCCAAAAGTTTCCCTCTGCTTTGATTTTGGAGCCTGCATTTTTGTCAATAAGAATTTATCTTACACCATTGTCAATTGTTCCTCTTTATTTTTTGGTGTCATTAATTCTTTCATGAAACACTTATGTGGTTTTTTGACTAAGTCTTGTTGCCAGTAATTGCACAAATTTTGTGGACAAGTTACTTTCCTCCAAACACAAGTCAACTCCTGTCCTAATCTAGCATTGATTGTTGGACTTAGCTTTGGGAGTTACGCAATACTCTATCATCGAAGATTGTAAAACCATTAAGGATCTAAACTACGTAATCCCATTTGACAAGAAGTCACTAGGAATGTAAACTACACAATCTTTCGCTGAGATTAAGAACTGTGCAATCCATTAAGCTAGTGGACTACAAAATCCCTGTCACTGGGAATTGTGCAGTTCTTTCTACTAGTGGATTGCACAGTCCCACATAGTAATAAATTGTGCATCCATAGAAAATAGGGAGTGTGCAATCACCTATGGAAAAGTGGCACAAAGATTCTATTTCCGATTTAAGGACATGTGTCACTTTCTCCTTGATTTTAGGCATGAGTGTCATAAACACTAACCTAATCCCGTGGGGGCTAAATATATATAATAGAGGATTATAGAGCTCATTTTAAAAATTAAATTTGGAGCTATATCCTTCCCCACAAGATCAAGGAGATTTGGTGTTGGTTTGCAATGCTTTTCCAGGTAAGTTTCTAAAGTGTCACTTTTTACTATTTGTTTTAGTCGCTTTTGCCATTTTTGCGTTTGCAAGTGCCAATTTTCCCATTTATTCTTGTAGTTACTTGAATTTATTCTACATTTACCTTGTAAAAGTGTTTTTTTAGTCTGTCATTCAATTTTTACGAGTTTCCCATGCCCCCAACCTATTTTTCCTACTAGTAGTAATTGTTGTTGGGTCTTTTTATGCATGCATGCTCTTCCCTTTTCATAATATTATCTGGTCAATGTTAATGATTGATATAAATTATCTTAAGGTTGTATTCACTTACTCCTTCCTCAACTTACGATCCAAAAGTTTCCTCTCTCTTGGGCAAGACTACGCAATTTTGCATGAGTTGTTGCTTTCCCCTGTTGTGCATTGCACAATTCCAAGGTCCAGGCTTGCCCCCTTGATAGTTATGACTGTGTAATGTGCAATAAATTGCTTTCCTAGCTACAAATTATGAAAGTCCAACCCTTAGCTTCCCATCCCTAGCCACTGAGACAACGTAATGCACAATTATCTCTCTCCTTTGTCAGCTAAGACTGCACATTATGTAGTATCAAGCCTCAAGCCATCCCTCTATCAATTGAAACTATGAAATCCTCCTCTCTCACTTTTCATTGAGAAATATTTGAGCTCAACTTGCCCTCTTCCAGCCCAGAATTGTGTAATCTCTCTACTCATCGCTATGGTTTCTTATTTTTGATTAATTGATGAGTCGATTTGGCTATAGCTAACTTGCTTTTGCTGTGAGTGCATATCTTGCCATAGGTAATGCAGGTTTTGAGCATAATTCATTTATGCAACAGAAAACAGCATGCCTCCCAAGAGCTCAACATCAAAAGAGGCTATAGAAAGAAGTACCAATAAGGTGGTTGAAAATCCTTCATCCTCAATTCCCATTTTCACTGAGACACAATTGTACATTGAGAATGACTCATAAATTACATGGCACACTATCAAGGATGCATTCAATGCTGCATAAATTAAGTAGTTCTAGATGATAGAGAGGTTTATATCAACATCCAATGGTTGTGGCTTCAGAAGGTTGCTTGTAGATTCTTAGGCTTACCTTATGCATATTTCATCAAATGGATTTTGCAAAGATTTGACACCAAGAACATGTATTTCAACAACGATAGTGGGTAGCAACTTGCCTCCTACCATCCACATGAAATCCACTTGATCTATCACCTTCTTAAGCTTGAACAACATATGGACTCTTATTTCTATGTAGAACTAGGCTATCTCAATACTAAGGATGTGGTCAAGATATCGGTGAAGGAACCATCAAAGTTTTGCCAGACACCAAAAAATACTTATAAGACTAGTTCACTCAGAACGGTGTTCCAGTACTTGATAGTATTAGCTATAGAGTTTATGGAGAGAAGAATACTGAATCCTTCCTAGAAGTATGGGTTTACATGCTGTGTTAGATTGTCTCTTAGGGGAAGATATTTAGTTGGTTTGATCTTATGTCTTAGTAGTTGAAGATCAATGTGAATAAGGCGAAAAATCCTCCAAAAGGAAAGCAACAACAATTCTACATGTATCCCTACCTACTAGATGGTATATGTGCTCACAATTATTTCTCTGGCATGGATTGGAAATGGACTTCCATAGACCCTCCTATTCATATCTACTGTAAGTTATTGGACGAATACATCTACAAGGGAGTCTTTGAAACGTTCACTGATAATTTCTCTAGGGTCCTATAACATATTATGTTTGAAGAAGAGACCCCTTGCATGTCTTGTGAGGAAATGAGTACAATGTTAGAAGTTGTAGATTGGTTCGCCTCACCAGATGGAAAATACCTCAGAGTGTTCAGATATGAGAAACCATATAATCTCTTATAGAGGTATGCCACTGGAAAAATAGTCATGCAAGAGGTCACATATCATCTTGTCACAGGTTTGCTCACTGTGTTGCAAAGGAAGAAGAAAGCACCATGGCCTACTCTTCCCTTAGAGGTGGGAGCTTACATGATTAAGAACTTGAAGGCTGCAAAAACGGAAGTGGAACAATTGGAAGACTTTAGGTTTAGTATAATAAAATATTGTCAATATGATCCTAGAGGGTTTTGCAAGAGCCACTATGCCAAGTTACACTTCATTTGGCCATATGGAACCTATGCCAAACTAGAGGAAGAAAAGATGAAGACTCACTATAATGCCTCTCGGCCATGTACACCAGGATGCCCTTCCAATGTAGTTCCAAAACAAGGTGTTACTTAGGAAGCAAAGCATCAAGAAGAGCACTCCCCAATGAGTATTAATTACAAGAGGAAGGTTTCCCAGAACCTAGCAGAGGAGCAAAGCCACAAATTCAAGGTAGATCCAACTATTCTAAAGGTTGCCTTGGTAGCAGAAAGAAAAAGGAAGTAGATGGAATTGGATACGAAAAATAAGAAATGTGGATATAGAAGGAAGAGCAACAAAGGAAGGAAAAGGAGGAAGAAGAAGTCAAATTGAAGAGGCATACACAGAAAATCATAAATAAATTCAAGAAGAAGAAAGTAAGTAGAAGATGGATCAAGAGCTTGTGCAAGAGATAAGGGAGCAAATAGTAGCCCTAACATGGAAATAGAATAGAGGGAGTAGAACCAGGATGTGGATCTCATTCCTAGTACAAAATAGATCATCAAACAACCTCCACTTCCCCTCATAGATGGGAAAGCCTGATGATGAAGAAGAAATATCTCCTCTGTATGACAAGATGATCATGGATGTTTCTAGTCCAACCTTTAATGAGATCTAGAATAGAATTGTACAGGTGTTATGCAACTAACTCATAAAATAGAAGAATAGATAGGTCACTGGGAATGATGGATTGAATGCATGTTTTGAAGGTGTTTGGAGTCTAGAATTAGGGATTTCACAATATATACTAGAAGCCCTAACCAAGACCTATTTTTAGATATTACAATGTGCATCAGACCAAACTTTCATAAGAGAATTGAATGTATTAAAAGGATTTTTCTGTCAAATTGTTGGAGAGCCTTATATGGCAACATCATTGTGATTGTGATATTTAGAAATATTCTTTATGACAATAATACATGGCAACTTTCTTTTTTAGAGGTGTGTAACCATGATATTTATTCAGCGATATATGATTATGATTCTTGTTCAATGTAGTATGGGAGTGATCCTTGTTTATGTACCTATGACACTGATGAATGAAAGTGGAAATGACTCTTATGACAATGTGTAGTGATACTTGTAGTGATTTATAACAATGATTCTTGTGCTTATAGCAAAGACATTTGGTGATGTGTTCATAATAGTGATGGTAGTAATGTATGGAAATAATATTATGGCAATAATAAATGGAAATGTCCCTATAATAGTGATGTATGCCAATGTCCTAATGGTAGTGATGCATAATAATGACACAAGCTCTTTGCTCTCTGAGAGAGATCACTATGATGAGATCCCAACACATGTTTCTAGATGAATTATTATCAGATGTATGTGAAGTTGGCTTCCTCCATGATGTATTTATGGAAGAAGTGTACTCAAGGCTTTGAGGCACATAAAAAAGACTCATGATTGCAGATGGATGAAAGTACCATATGGAATCTAGCAATTCCCTTGTGTGTGGTATGCTTGGATTAATAGACATATGATGTATATATCAACCTACCTTCAAGGTTGACAATATGTATTTGATATTTGGTTTTATATGCTAACAATTTATTTCTGAAGAGATCAAATCATCTCATCATTCTGTACCAAAGCGAGTTGACCTCTGAATCCAAGGTGATCCACCTCTTCAGATTATAAGTGTAACGAAGAGATGATGATGATTTCCTTGTTAAGGAAAGTATGTTGTCAGAGTCTTGGTATGATGGATTACATTGAAGTAGTTGAAAGACTCCTCTTTAGATGTAGATTTGGTGGATCCCACAATGAGAAGGAAGCTAAATGGATCCTTTCTTTGAAGTGTGTTCCTTGAGATGGATAGAACTTGGCCATGCATATTGAAATTCTACAAAGATGGTATTGAGATACCAACATGATACAATTAGTCTTGGATTGAGACAATGCTGTGACTTGAGAGATATTCCTATACCAAGTTGTTACATGTCATTTTGTCACATCCAATTAAATGCGCTTGAAACCCGATCAATCAAAATCCTTTGATACTTTGCATTCATACCCTGCAAAGGCAAGAACATCCTATCTCCAAAATTTCCAAGAATTCTAGGTTAGATGGCTAAAAATCCTAATTTTGGGCCCCATCACACTTATCCTTCTTGTAAAATGCACTGTTGCAAGTTGTACAATGAAGAACTACACTGACCAACACATGTTACTTTTGCTACAAGTGTGATGGTGTCTATAATTTGGTAAAAATAAAAAATAATTTTGAATATTCTCTTTCTAGAAGATTCATGAGTGGTTTTAACTATTTACTATTGGATTATATCTCGAACTCCTACTCTTGAGATCTTATCTCTTACCCCTAGAACTTATCTTCCCTCTAATATGGATCTAAGTCATAGAATGGTAAATCCAAAACCACCTCTTTTACCTTATAAATTCACTACCTCCCATAGAGTCTAAGTGGGCTTTTAGAGACTCTTAGTTATGCCCTCATGTTGCTTCTTTGTGCCTAGGGATCCATTATCCATCCATGTATTAGAGTTGATATTGAAGGATTCCTTTGTGGAAAAGGAAGGACAATATAGTTGGGATACATTTACAAGATCAAGATATGAAAGGGTTGTATCTTCTCCTACATTTATTCATATAAAAAGTGTTTTGTTTTCCTATACTTATGTCTCATTTATGCATATGTAGAACAATGACTTCTTGACTAATTGTTTAGATATTAGTATATCCTATTTGTATATTTTGGTTCTCTTGCTTGTTTTAGTTGTTTTGCATGTTCTACTTTTAACATTTGGAGTTGGAGTTGTAGCTTACAATCAAGTATAAGAGGAAAGCTTGTGTTGGATTCCAGGTAAGTATTCCTTCCATATTATAAAGTTATTTAAGGAAAGCATAGTCCTTGTGTATCTGTTGTTTCTAGATCAAGCCATTAGATCTAGGGAGTTTGCTTTTGTCCGAAAAAGGAAATTATCTGTCAAAAACAAGTGAACCAAGAGTGTTGTGATTAGGAAAATCACATTGAGGTGTTTCTTCAGTATGGGTCTTGCTTTGATTACCTGGATGAGCAGGTATTATACTTTCATTGCACTCAGTCCAACTGTGACCGATCATATTGCGAGTAGTGCGACTTTCAAAGCTATCCATGGGATTGTAAAACATGGTGCTATTGATGGAGTGATGAGGTTCTAAGACCAATGGAGCGATGAATCTATAACATAAAGGGAGTAGTGAGGCTCCAACAATGATGTGTTGCTGAATTGAAGCAGTGAGGCTTTAATAGATGAGAAGGTTGCAATTAGGGGAATTTTGAGGTCTAAAATGGGTCTCCTAAGGAAATTATAAAATAATAGTGGAAAGAATAAAATAAGATTAGATTACATCATCAAATTTTGGAGAGAAAAAAGGAAAAACTATTTTTTCAACTCGTATTTTCAACTTATCTCCCTATGGGATTACTCAAATTTTGAGCGGCAACACTTGTTGGATGCAAAATTTGATTCCTCATGAAAAGAGTGCTCATGTTGCATACTTTCAATGGACCCTGCTAATACATGAAAAACATGATTGCAATAATGTATTTTCATGTATTTCTCATTTTTCGTGTAGTAGGGTCCATCAAAAGTATTCAACATGGGTACTCGGATGAGGAATTAAATTTTGCATCCAATGAGTACTCCTGCTCGAAATTCGAGTAAAAATTTAGGGAGAAAAGTTGAAAATACGAGTTGAAAAAGTAGTTTTATTATTTTATTATTTTTTAATATTTTTATTTTTTTACTCCAAAAATGGTGATTCATCCCCCATGGTTAACATCACCATCTTGAATCTTATTGGTTGTTATAAAGTTTATTTTGGTTGTACATTTTTCTTAGGAGGCCCATTTTAGACCTCAAAATTCCCCTAATGAAAAGACATTTGCACCAAGCCATTAAAGTTTATATTCTTCTAAGATTAGCTTGGAGTGTAGAAGAATGTATTCATTGAGCATATGCGTTCCCCTATGTTTATGACTAGCCACATACTTGATGAAGGGGGGTGTACAATGAGGCTCTCCCTCCCTAAGAGGGAAAACTGTTAATTGAGAAAATTGAACACATAACTTCCCCATATTTATGACTATCCATGGACTTGGTGAAGGGGGTCGTGCAACCGATACTTAGTGTGAGGGTACTCATTGAAGCCATGGATTTGAATGACCACACTACCCAATATGCACCCTACCCATAAGTCATCTATATTTCATTATTGACTAAGGGCCACACTGAGGTGGTTAAGCTTCCTGGAATTGCCACCCATTTGGATAGTGGGTGAGGAGACTTAGGTGTGTGTGATCTTTATGTAATGGGAGGTGTGTCTACCACGGAAGTGGTTATGGTAAATAAATCTCCCCTAAGAATTGGATTAAGGTATTCTACCATTTGGTCATTGAGGATCAAGTTGGTTGAGGATCAGTTAGAGGACATAGGGTGCATGATCTTTACAAGGTCATTTATTATTTCCATGGAATTCGTTGTGGTAAATCAATCTCCCCTATTGTTGTGTGGATAATTCTTGTTCTTCTATGGATTGATTCATCATTGTTCAACTGAGATGAGGTCATGGAGCTTAACCTGGATACCAGTAGGGTGTGTGTGATCTGTACCAAGTTCATTTATGAATTTCATGGACTTGGCTGTGGTAAATCGATCTCCCCTACCATTGATTATGGACTCTTCTTCTTAAATGAGATGCGATGATCTTCTCTTATAATGAGACATATACATCCTAGATGATACACGTGCTATAACTAGAAATTCCTCCCTATCTGAGAAGGAGTGTTGAAATTTGGGGCAGCTTTAGGATGAATTTCCCCAAGAGAAATCTAATTACCCTAACATAAGCCCATCTACCCCAAATGAAGACCATATTTCCCCAAGGAAGAATTGAATTTTTTCAAAGGAAAATATTATTATTGATGTGCTCTTGGCACTCCTCCTTGATGTGACAACTTTATTTTGGAAAGAAATATTTAAGGAATGTGGTGAAATATATTTGATATTATTAAAGATAAAATTAAATTGGGTTTTTCTTCAAGTCAACTTCACTAAATCATGGGTCACATTGACACACAAGCACCCTTTGACTCCTCCATTGAGTTGTATAAATAAGAGACAACATGAATTATTCAGAAAAACATGATATGCAATACATCGTTGGTGAGAAATGATCTGAGATAGTCGCGAGCTGAAGAAGTCTTAGCCAAGTTGGAGATGAAGTATTGCATTGGATCTTTAATTGTGATTTGGTTTGTGAGGAGGATTTTGGGCTTCATTTTTTTCATATCTCCTATGATATAGGATGCTAGTATAGGGTCTCTGTGAAAAGGTTCGAGCCTTGTTTCAACTATTTGGAGAGGGTGATAAGGCCTATTCATGGAAGGTCAAAAGTTTAGAACTAGGTTGCATCCATCAAATGATTATTTTGAACATAGTTTGGGGTGCATTTCCGTTGAGAGTAGGAATAAATTTATGTGCATGCCTAAGGAGGGCCAAGCCCTAATCAGGTGCAAATATGAGTTGAGCATACTTGCAAATGAGGGTTGAGATATCGTGTGAAGCAAGGTAAGAGTCGGGGATTTGAAGGATGGATTGAATGCAGGTTTTGAAGGTGTTTGAAGGCTAGAATTGGGGATGTCACAATATATACTAGAAGCCTTAACCAAGACCGATTTTTAGAGATTACAGTGTGCATAGGGACAAAATTTTATAAGAAGAATTGGACATCCTAAAAGTATTTGTCTCTCAAAGTTGCTGGATGGCCTTATATGGCGACACCCTTGTGGCTATGATACTTGGAAATATTCTTTATGATAATAACACATGTCAATGTTATTGTTTAGAGATGTTTAACCATGATCTTTATTCAGTGGTATATGACAATCATTCTTGTTCAATGAAGTATGGGAGTGGTCATTTTTCAGTGAACCTTATTCCTATGACAGTGGTGAATGATAGTGGCCATGACTCTTATGACAATGAGTAATGATACTTGTAGTGAGTTACAACAATGATTATTGTGCTTATCATAGAGACACTTGATAGTGTGTCCATAACAGTGATGAAAAAAATGTATGCCAGTAAGCTTATAGTAGTAATAAATGGCAATGTCCCTATAAAAGTGGTGTATGACAGTTTCCTTACGATAGTGATGCATAATAGTGACACATGCTCTTATGGAAGTTACTTGTAAGCTATTGGAGACAAGGATATGTGATTTTTTTGATAGTAATGTCAGAGGTCCTGCATTAGAGAATTTTGAGGTAAAAAAATGGGCGTAAAAACAAAAATGTACAACAAAATTGAACTTTATAAGAACCAATAGGATTCAATATGATGATGTCAACCATGGGTGATGATTCACCATTTTTGGAGTAAAAAGGTAAAAATAAAAAAAATTAAAAAACTACTTTTTCAACTTGTATTTTAACTTATCTCCGTATGATATCACTCATAATTTGAATGGGAGCACTCATTGGATGTGGAATTTAATTTTTCATCCAAGGATTACCATGTTGCATACTTTCAATGGACTCTACTACACGAAAAATGTGAAATACATGAAAAATGTGATGGCAAACAATGATATAAAAGGTGCTGCATTAGAGAAATTTTGAAGTACAAAAATGGGCCTCAAAACAAAAATGTACAACAACAATAAACTTTATAAGAACTAATAGGATTCAATATGATTAGGGAAACCATGGTGGATGATTCATCATTTTTGGAGTAAAGAGGTAAAAAATTAAAAAACCGTTTTTTCAACTCGTATTTTTAACTTATATCCTTACGATATTACTCAAATTTTGAGTGGGAGTGCTCATTGAATGTGGAATTTAATTTTGCATCCAAGGAGTACCCATGTTGCATACTTTCTATGGAACCTACCACACAAAAATGTGAAATGCATGAAAAACATGATTGTATTTCATGCAAAGTGTGAAATACATGAAAAACATGATTGCATTTCATGCAAAGTGTGAAATACATGAAAAACATGGTTCCAATCACGTTTTTCATGTATTTCACATTTTTCATGTGGTAGGTGTTACACAGTATTTTGTCGCACCTCCCGCACTTCCCTGTGACATATACCAAATTGCTCGAAACATGACCATAATGCAGTTTACTCATTCATATATGCATCTCAGATAATTTCTAAGGCATCGATTGGAAAATGCCTTGAGCTTCCCCTGAAGGAAATAGTTCTAAAACCCTAGTTTGAGAATCATCACTCTTATGAGACTAAAAACCGGGATGGTCACCTATTGCATTATACTCGACTTGTGATGGAATCGCTCTATTTACTTGTATACCCACGATGATCCCAAAAGGAAATTTTCCCAAAGAGGATGAGAAGCTTCATGATCTAGAAGCTTCGAGAGCGACGAGATGGAGGTTGTTCGATGTAGATGAGGTCGAGTTCTCCCAACTTGGCCTCTTGGTCTTATCCCTATGAGCTACCTCTTTGAGATGAGGGCATACTCTTATCTTTGGAGAGATCCTAACTCCCTTTCCCTGCCTATATATTCATCATCTCCCATTCCCAAATGGTTGGTCTATGTCTACTTGCACCCTTATGCTAAGATTGTGCCTATATGCTACGCATTTGGCTTGGAGAAGGAGTGCTTGGAGAGCCTAGCTTGGAATTGGAAATTCATTCAAGGAGAGCCTATTGACATCAAGGCTTAGTTGTATGCTTCCTCCTTTATTCTATTAATATAAAACTACTGGTTCATTTTCGACAAATGTGTATGTTTATGTATCATTTGTCTTAACGCTCCTTGATTTGTTAAGTAGGTTAATTTTGAATATGCTATTTGTATTTGCATGCCTTGTTATGTCCTGATCTCTTGTACAGGTGCATAAACGCCATGAGTAGTAGGAATGAGCCCGTGATGCAAGTGATTCAAGGTCTTCAACAAAGGATGATGTGGTAGCATCAAAACGAGGTAGGCCATCTTCTTCGTCTCTCTTTTAAATTGTAACTTAGGAAAGTGTCCAGTAGATTGGCACGTAAGCTGTTAGTCCCACTCATTAGGCTAGAGGGATCATCTCTATCCACAGAGAGGATTTACTTAGACAAAAAAATGGAAACTCCACTGGGGAAGCTAAATCTATAATCATTTCCATCCATTCCTTCAATCAAATCCTATGACTAGTTAGACCAACCATCGATTTTTCGGCTTGTCGACATCAATATGGGTTTATACCATCACTAATCACTGCCTTAGAGTGCTAAATATGAATTGTTTCTTGGAAATTTTTTATTTTCTCCCATATTCCTTTCCCATCGTGGGTTTAGCTCTAACAGTCGTGATGGAAAAAATTTTCTTCACTCTTTGGTCACGTAGAAATGATCACTACTTTTGCTATACAAAGTAGTGATGACCCCGACCATCACGGGTTTGACTATGAAAAGTAGCGATGATAACCCAATCATCACGGTTTTGGGTATATAAAGTAGTGATAATCCTTGAATGTGATAATTTTTGAGGTTTCTTCCTTAGAATCCAGTGTGTCTTGGCCCCTAAGGTCTTTTCCTCTCCTGCATGCTTGGATTTGTCAGTTTTTGATTGATTGTATTGATTAATTTCAAAATTTTCCTCATTGGATTTGAAGTGTAATCTAATTTAGTTCTAGGGTTTCTAGTCAATTGGTCATCACTCGCTGCTTGTTGGTGTCATTGAGATGTTTATTTCGCTGATTGATTGAGTGTTTTTTTTTCCGTGGAAATCATTGGAAACGTCATTTTGCTTTTATTTTAGCTTGTATTTCGAAATTTACTTTTTGTGAAAATGCATTAGTTTAGTTGCATTGAAAAGTTATTTTTTGAGATTCATCATTGAAAATAGATCACATTTTTTGGTGTTTGAAAGCTAAAAACTGTATTAGGTGCATCAAATCATTCAAAACGAAACAAAAGCATAATTCATATAAATGCATGTTAGTAAAGTCAAAATCGTTTTGCTTTCGAAAAGTTGCATTTAGGATAGTGAAAAGTCAGAATCATTTTTACTTTTGGCATTACATTTGGAAGACGAAAATGAAAGTTAGTGGAAGGCATTTTTGCATGGTGCATTATTGATTGAAATTTCTTCCCTTGATTAGTCTAGCTTTCATTGAAATGAAAAGTTTTCCTTTCCTCATATAGTTGCATCATAGGTGTCTAGGTGACATTGTTTTGATCCTTAAAACTAAAAAATAATTGAAGATAAACATGAAAACTTACTTCAATTAACCTAAGGAGCATTTGGAACTTAACGCAAATATCTAGAGGTCTAGGCTAGAGATGTGTTCTGACATCTTTAAACATAAAAGATTCCTTTAACTTCCTATAGTGTATCTCAAGGGTGAAATGTCATCCCAATATGGAAGTATATAGAAGGTTCTCTAATACTTTCTAGTATATCGGAGGCACTTCAGTGTGATAAGTATATAGGTACGTTCTCATTGAACAGTTTTGCATTAGGTAATGCTAACATAGACTTGTGCTCCCCGTATCGGCGAGTATATATTGGGAGACATCACTAGGTTGTTATCTTTTAGTCATAGGTAATCGAGTCGGATGTCTTGTAAACGTGATACACCGAACAAAACATTCGGGCAGATTGGCTACCATACGTTAAGTCCTTGGTTTTGGCTCGGGTGAATATTGTGGTTCACAGATACTTGGTAAACCCTTTTGCTTAGATTACCCCTTTTTGATTTATTTTTATTAAAGTTCTAAAATCAATTAATTGACCACGGAAAAATATCCTTCTTGTGGAAATAATCCTTAGTAGATCTTAGGTTGATACCAATGGCAACATTTCCTAAGTCCACCAGTCAAGGAAACACCTCTCATGGGAATCCTAGTCCTTTTCCTTCTTTTATAAATATTGGTGCTCCCAATATGGCAACATTGTCCCTTCCTGGATTGACCATTGGTCTAGCAGTTTGGTTATTTTCAACCTTAGTGGTTTCAAGTGTCCAAAATTCTTTTCAACCAAGTTCTCATCCACCTGAACAACATCAACCTCATGTTGATTCTACAGTTGACCCCTTGCCTTCTTCACCTATTTCTTCGCCCCGTTCTTCTTCTTTGCTTGGTGAAAGTCTAGAATCTAGTAATAGGGAAGCTAAGAAGAAGAAGATGAAGAAAAAATGCAAGAGGGCAGCCAAAAAACTATTGTTACCGATGCCGCTAATGAAGAAAAATCTTCCAACTAGCCCTGGAAATTAAAATTCCCTTGCATGTTATGCAAGGGTGACCACCTTCTTCAGACTTGTCCTAGTATTCCTAAGGTCTTAGAAGTGTGGTCCATAGGTTCACATCAAATTTTGTCATCATTCTTTGGCGATCATGTTGATGACAAACCCTCAACTAGTAATAGTAAATTCCATGGTAAAAAGGGAAAAGTCAAATTTCCTTGTAATTTGTGTGAAGGTAATCATCCCATTCACCTTTTTCCTCTTATGGATGAAGCTTCCAAAGAGTTAGAAAACCTTACTGCTTCCCAACCTTGTCTTCCAGTTGGTTATCGAAAGCTTTCCCCTGATCCTTCACTAGTTGATCTAGTGATTGATAAAAAGTCATCTTTGGTCAACCCCACTCTCTCTAAAAATGAGTCTCGTGAGTCCATTCTCAACCAATAATTGGTTGAGAAACTAGTAGACTTGACTCCACCTTCAGTTGACCCTACCTTTCCAGTATAGAGTGAACCTCATACTGCTCAGGTTCTTCTGGTTTCTTCAGTTTCAAATGAATTGCAGGTAAATCCTCTTGTTCCCGAGGTGCATGAGAGAATTTATCCTATTCCCATAAAGAAAGAGGGAAGCTTTCATGTTCCTAAGACACCCCCTCTGAGTTTTTTAGTCACTTCTTTTGATTGGAGTCGACTAGAAGGATATCACCTTCCATCTTATGTTCCTTTCCTGATTACGGTACAGGCTTACCATATGGCTGTACCTAGCACAATCATAGATGAGGGTGCATTTGTTAGCATTCTATCCTCAACTGCTTGGCAAGCTTTAGGTTCTCCTCAGCTTGTCCCCGTCACCCAGAATTTGTTAGATTTTAACAGAGGAATCAACCAACCGTTAAGGATCCTTCCTAAGTTACCTATTACATTGGGAGGAAATACTATCTATATCGATGTGATGGTTGTCCAAGGCCCTTTATATTTTAATCTACTCCTTGGCCATGACTATATTTATGTCATGGGAGCTCTTGTTTCCTCCCTCTTTCGAGTGATGTGTTTCCCGCATGAAGGAAGCATTGTGATAATTGATCAGCTTACATTCATTGGTCCTAAATCAACTCCCCATCAACCATCATCCCTAAATTGTTCTTATGTGCAAGTGGTATCACCCCTGCCACAGGTTAATTACGTGGCCACCTGTTCCATGACCACATCTATTGATGATCTAGTAGGTGATGTAGTACGCCATGTACTAGGGGCATTGGAGCCTAGTTTTTCATTTGAATCCTTGGACATGTATCCCTTCCTGAGTGTTTTTCTCCTATCTGATGAGAATCTCTTAGAAGCCATGGCCTCTTTTGATCTGTGATGAAGGGTAATTAGGATAGTTATTTTACTATGTCAACCTCGTTAAAAAATGAAATAGGTTCCCACCAGGATAGTTATTTTACTATGTCAACTTCGTTATAAAAATAAATAGGTCTCCATGAGCATGGTTCTTTTCCTGTGTCAATCTCATTAAAAAATGACACGAATCCCCTTTCAATTAGAGTCTTTGATTAGATCTCATAAAATCCAGTCGAGTCTTTCACTTTATCTCGTAAGTGAACCTTCATTCCATCTACCTGTTAGTAACCAGTAGTCTACTTAGGTGAATGAAATCAAACTTTGGGGGCATGTACCTTGAATTGAGTCATTATGATGGGGGCATGCAAACTCATCTCAAGCATAATTTATCTTTGTTTCAAGCTTGTGTAAAAATGAAACCATTTTCAAGCCCAGTTTGTTTCTGTTTCGAGCTTGTGAAAAAATGAAACCATATTCAAGAAAATTCAAACATAGTTTCTCATGTTTCAATCTTGTGTAAAAATGAAACCATTTCCACTTTACATCTTATGATTTCCATTTTTATCAACCATATTTGCCAGATGAGCGTTGATTTTTTCATTCCATCGTCACCATCTCTTTGGCCAATCATATGTTTTCACTTGGTTGTTTTACCTATGCCTGAGGAACAACTACGACGAGTGGTCTTATTATCCAACCTCTTGACCATTACATGTTTTGAGAAGTTCCATTATTACCAAAACCAGTTGCTATCATTTTATAGTAGTTGTTCCTCTAGGTGGAGTCCCCTTTTAACTCTTTTCAGACTCCAAAAATTAGAAAAGATCGCCGAGAAATTGTATTTTTGAACTCGTTAAATTAAATGAATTCACGTCATCTCAATATACGTGTACCCCATTTTCGGGTTGATATTGACTATTTACGAAAAATGTACACCTTGATTGACATGGTTAAGAGGTTCTCCTGAAATTTTTTTTCTACCTTTTCGGGTTCGAGGGACAAATTACGAAAAGGGACATGATGGAGTTTAATTTTTTTTTGTCTCTTTTTCAAACTCTCTAAATATGAAAAAGATGTTGAGTTACTCTTCTATCGGACTCGTAGAAATTAAATGAAGAAAGACTTGTCACCATGACAAGCCCGAGTTTCTCCTTCCTAGGACAGGTAAAACTTACTAGGATGGATTCATCAGAAGAGTGAACTTATATGACAAGCATATGGTATCATCTTCAAGCTTGTGTAAAAATAAAGAGGTACTCACTAGAAATAGTGGGGAAAAAGTGAAAGTGAAACATCTCTTGTGTAGGCAACATGTCCCTCTTAAACATGACACTCATCTATTTCTAGTGCCGGGTTTGGGACATCCTCACTTAGTCACTTATCCTTCTAGGTTTGGGTAATCCATTTTTCCTCTCATTTTATTATTCCACTTCATCATTATGACCCTTTGTCATATCTTGAGTGACATGCTGCCACACTCCAGAGTCGTGTCACCAATATGTTCAAGAGAAGTTCCATCAACAGTCTATTACCTATACATTGCCTGACACTTTGCTACAGTCTTGGATCCTACTCATTTCATTCCACTTTATTCCTTGTTTCGTGTCGATGATGGGGGACTCATTATGGCCCTCCTTCGACGAGTCCCTTCCTGTCAACTTCAGCTCATTATCTAGGAAGATGACTTAGAAACTCCCTTTTAGTAGTTTAGAGCTTTCATGCCTTAATGGCAAGTTCTTTGCATCTGATGATAGGTTTCCATCATTGGCCTTCGATTGGGTGATTCCACGAGTGTTCGACTTCAGCTTCATTATCACATTCATGGATTGTACTATCGTACCTTGAGAACCATTGTAATTATTGGTGGTTTCTCTCATACCTATTAACATTCTACAACATTGGCCGGTAATCAGGTGGTTTTCTAGCATGTTTGACTTCGAAACATTATTTCACATGTTAGAAATCATACTTTGATTAGGTTGGGATGGAATGCAAGACCCTAAGTCTTTCCTGATATGACTCAGGCTGCATGGAGTTATGTGTTATTCATGATTGTACACATGTTTATGCTATAAGGATGGATGTGACCATACCGTGGGACTTTACATTTATGGTGATCCTTCTATCTTAGATGGTTGAGTCCATACCTTGGATCTTAGATTTACAGATGATCTTTTTCATTTGGATGGCTACGCCCAGCCATGGATCCTTTCATATAGTCCTTTTATCCGGATGGTTGCGTCCATACTGTGGATTCATGTTTTGATACCAGATATGTATATGTATATGTGTCCTTGATTTGTAGGTCTCCTGATAGTGTTTTTTATCATCCTTGCAAAATATCATAAAGCATCTCAATCATCACTCCCTGTTCTGCCTTCATGCTTTAGGGGGCATCTGTTACACAGTATTTTGTCACACCTCCCACACTTCCCTGTGATATACCCTGAAGTGCCTGAAACATGAGAATTATGTAGTTTACTCATTCATATATGCAGCTCAGATCCCCCCTAAGACATTGATTGGAAAATGCGTTGAGCTTACCCTGAAGGAAATAACTATAAAACCCTAATTTGAGAATAATCTCTCTTATGAGACTAAAAACCACGATGGTCACCTGTTGCATTATACTCGACCCACGATGACATCGCTATGTTTATTAGTATACCCACAATCATCCCAAAAAGGAATTTTCCCCAAAGAGGATGAGAAGCTTCATGATCTAGAAGATTCCACAATGACGAGATGGAGGTTGTTCGACGTAGATGAGGTCGAGTTCTCCCAACTTGGCCTCTTGGTCTTATCCCTATGAGCTACCTCCTTGAGATGAGGGCCTACTCCTATATTTGGAGAGATCATAACTCCCTTTCCTTGCCTATATATTCATCCTCTCCCATTCCCAAATGGTTGGTCTATGTCTATTTGCACCCATATGCTAAGATTGTGCCTATATGCTACTCATTTGGCTTGGAGAAGGAGTGCTTGGAGAGCTAGCTTAGACTTGGACATTCATTCAAAGAGAGCCTATTGACATCAAGGCTTAGTTGTATGCTTTCTCCTTTATTATATTAATATATAGTTGCTGGTTCATTTCCAAAAATGTGTATGTTTATGTATCATTTGTCTTAACACTCCTTGATCTATTAAGCATGTTGCTTTTGAATATGCTATTTTTATTTGCATGCCTTATTGTGACTTGATCTATTATGCAGGTGCATAAACACTGTGAGCAATAGGAACGAGTCCGTGATGCAAGTGATTCAAGGTCTTCAACAAAGGACAACGTGATAACATCAGAACGAGGTAGGCCATCTTCTTTGTGTCTCTTTTCAATTTTAACTTAGGAAAGTGTCCAATAGATTGGCATGTAGGTTGCTAGTCCCACTCATTTGGATAGAGGGATTGTATCTATCTGTAGAGAGGATCTACCTAGACAATAGTAGGGTCCATCAAAAGTATGAAATATGGGTAATGCTTGGATTCCAAATTAAATTCTATATCCAACAAGTGCTCCTGCTCGAAGTTTGAGTACAATCATAGGGATATAAGCTGAAAATACAAGTTGAAAAAGTAGTTTTTTTATTTTTTCCCTCCAAAACTTAATGAGGTAATCTAGTATTATTTTATTATTTCAATATTATTTTATAATATTCCTTAGGAGGTCACTTTTATATCTCAAAATTTCTCTAATCGTGGAAGGCCTATGAATGTATCTGTGATAAGTTTGTCTGTTTTCATCTCATGAGGATCTTGTATGATCTAGGGTTGGCCTAGTAGGCCTAATGTGATTGATGTTGAAATAATTATGTCTCGTTATTATTGTACTTTGTATCTCAACTAAATATTTGATGAATATCTAATGAAGAATAAGAATTCGTTTCTGGTTTTTCCCCCTTGTGGAGTTTTTCCCTCGTCTTTGACCTAAATCCTAGTGAGTCTCTTGTGTATGATTTTCTTCTATTGTTGCTTATTGTTCCACTGCATTGTTTTTGTTATTGTTTTCTCTATGTAATTGCTTATAATGATATGATGATATGGGGTGAATGTATTCTGAATATTGTTGACAAATTAAAAAATGCAATTATCTACAACAAAGAGCAATCTAGCTCTAAAATTAACATAATTAGGGAGCTTAAAATCCTCCTCCATTCAACAGTCCAAAGTTGGTTTTGAGAAAAAACCATTTTAATAGGGGGGTAAGCTTAGGCCAAGGATACTAGTGAATCCCCTTGACACTACCCAACTCTTGGTAAGGAATTTGGGTCCGCAGCTTCCACCTAGAAGCTCAAGTTTCACTCGCCCCTATTGGACAAAGGTAACTATAATGGATTTTCCTAGTATTAGCATACCATATATGTGGTAGTTGTGGGAAGAAACCATCCCTTTTCCCTACCTTTCACTCAATAGTTATGCTTGTGGAGTTGAGATCCTTCAAGTAAGAAGTTGCTTGGAAGGCCATAAAAAACATAGACTAGGATTTGTTTGAGGTATAATTAACCTTTAGGCTAGGAGCCATTTTTTTTTTTATAGGATGATTTTTCCTAAATTAGAGTAGCATTACATTGTAGTTATATTACACTCTTCACCATTGCACGTAGTATTTTCTTGCTCTCTGTTGTTTTTTTCCTTCATCCTTTTCCTCTAACATTTATCATTCTCTTTGTCTTGACATTATTACATCCCCTAGGATTTTTTCATGGATAATTAATGGTATTCATCCTCATTTACTATTAAGACATCCATTAACACCTGCTAGACAAGTAAAGATCCCTCCCTCTCCCTAGTCCACCTTTAGACTAGTTTTTCTGATTCATTAAGTTTTTCATTAGATTTTGAGGCCTCTCAACCCTGAGCTCTTACTATGTCTAATGTCAATGTTAATAGTAATGTTGGTCCCAATTTAGGCACCAATAGTAGAGGAAATGTTAATGGCAACACTGGAAATACTCAGGGTCCCCCTCCTAGAGGTAATGCTGGGACCTCATAAGGAATGACTATTATCAACCTCCTCTCCCCTATATGGACGGTTTGAGTTTCCCTGATTTGAACCAACTCATAATGATTCTCTCAACCATGATCCTAATTGGCCACCCATGCCAACCAAACTCACATATGATATCCCCAAATTTGAAGGGAACTCTGGAGAGGACCCCAATAACCATGTTCACTCATTTCACATGTGGTATTCCTTTAATTCTATAACTAAAGATTTCATTCAACTACACCTCTTTAAACACACCCTCACTAGAAATATCATAAAGTGCTATGTAGAACAACCCCGTGAATATGATAAGGTGTTCGCAACCCTTGCTAATTCCTTCTTATCTTACTTATAGTTACTATCTATTATGATATTGGTACCAAACTTTGGCCTCATTCTGTCAAACCTCTGCCACCTAAATTTCCAATCATTTTTAGAAATGGTGTAGAAGGAAAATTTTGTGCAAATATCTAGAGATTGAAGAATGAGTTTACATGGATTGGGTTTTACGATCCCTCCTTGATCTAATTTGTACCTACATCAAATTTTATATCCCTAAAACCAAATAAGAAGCCATCCAAAAGGCTCTGAAGTTTGATCTTATCTATACCCAATCAGGTTATGTCTATGTCATTCTCCCCGATCTTCCTTGGCCCAATTCTTCTGATGCACCTAAAACATCTCACATTGCCAATGGTGTAGTTGGATCAAAATCTTTCCAACAACCTTCCACATATCCATAAGGATCCATGGGTTATGGCTAACCTCAAGGGGGAATAAGCTCCTCCTATAATTATCCTCCTCTTGACCCTTTGCGAGTTAACTCCTTCCAAGGCATGAATACGTCTTATGCATTTCCCCATCCACATAAATAGATTAAAAGGCCATCTAATACTCAACCTGGTTACGATAATATTACATCAAGTCCATATTATCCATATGCAATACCTAGTGCCCTAGCCCCAATGGCACCAAAACCTCAATGTCTAATGCCTCAACTCCCTGTGCTATAGCAATAACTTCCCCCACAAGGGTAGGTTTTCCCAAAAAATAATGTTGTCCCTCCCCCTAAACCCTAGAGAAATATAAAGGGAAGGGTAACAAAAAACACCATCTCAAGGTAAAAAAGGAAACCAAGGTCATCAACCTAATGCTAATAAACATGATCAATATAATACTATAACATAGAAACATGATGTACAACCTAAGTAGAACAAGGACCTTCAAATGAAAAAACCTTGTGCATTATGCAACACTTACGGACATTACACTCATGACTATCCCATTATCCCTCAAATGCATAAGGCATGGGAAGATTAAGAATTTGCCTCTAGAGGGAAGCAACCTATGCTAGAAATATGTTGTCATTGAAGGAAATATGGGTCAAAGAAGGACTCAAAAGATTAGGTTCCAAGCACAAGAACAAGTATCAAGGAGAAACATGGATGAGAATGGTGCCAAGATTTTGGAGACAATTTTGGAGCAACAAATCATCTAAAAATGTAGGTGAAACCCACTCAAATAGATAGAGATTTGGAAAAAATCTCTAGTGGTATGCAGAAGTCTAAAATGGCCTCCTCGTTTGAAAGATAGAGCCAGTAAAAGTTGTGGAACCCCAAGTCAAAGTTTAGCAGAGATAAAATGGCTTAAAGATCCTTTTGGTGCATATCCAAGGTTGGAGGAGTAGCCAAATCAATGGAAAAGTTAGTAGAGAAGATGTAGAGAGCACCAAGATGACTTGGAGTGACGATAAAGTGGCGGTGAGGCTTCCCATTAGCCATAGACAGAGCCCACACTACGGCCTAGCCCGATGAGAGAAGCCAGATGGAAATACCCCTCCAATTGTTATCAATTAGTTAAAAAAATGAGCAAGATGATGCCATCCCAGTAGAGGCATCCCGATAGATCCCGCCAAGACGTATTCACTCAACACGATTAAAAGTGGTGCATAGTGCAAAGTGTTGGGTGTTGGAACATGTTGGATCATGCAATAAGGCAGCATGCAACCAACGACCAACGAAAAGTGAAGCGGGAGGCCCCACAACTAACAGTTCAACCCATTGAGGCAAGCTTAGAAGATAAGAAAGCTCGTAGGAGATATCCTAGTGGATATTGGAGAAAAACAAAAGAAATAAGCTAAAAAACCTTAAAAATATTTAATAAAGTTTTTTCTCACAAAATCGGCCTTGAGACCCTTTCTCTCTCCTCTCTGATAGGGACACTTGGCAAGATACTATTGTCTCTAGATGACGAAGTATGATGGTGTCAACACACCCAATGGGAGGTGGACACATGGCATGCAGATTCAATGTTTTTGGGCACCCAAATGGCCCATATCTGAGTGACACATTGACCAATCATTGGTTGACATGTGGCATAAGTGACGTCAACCTGCAAGGTTTAGCCCGTATGGTTAAAGAGTAGTGCACAAGGGAAACATTGGGCAGTGAGAGTCGAGATATGTCGAAATGACACCACACAAATGAAACCAATTAAAAAGGCATCGGGTGGACCCCATTGGTAGTGAAGCCCACTAAAGATGAGCTCAGAGGATTTTAATAGGAAGCATGCAAAAGAACTAGGCTAGGGAGCTCCAAGCCTTAGTGTCAACAAGACGTTATGTGCAGGAAACCAAAGACCAAGGGTGTGACGGAATAACAAAGGAGGTCAAGCGCCTGAAGAACTAACCATAGGAAATAACATTCATTCATGGAAAGAAAACAAGGCGCTAGAGCATAAGCAACTCAATTTTGGTAGATTTGGTAGAAATTTTGTTTTAAAATTAAAAAGGGGCCATGAAGCTCTTTTTGGCAGCACAATTAGAAATGGCAGAAGGATTTTGGGCCTATATTAAAAGGATTCATGCCATAAACAAAGGCCTTGGGTGAATAAGTTAGTGACTAATTTTAGTAGAATTGTTAATAAAGAATTTGGACTCTGATAGATTGAGTTGGAAACATAAGTAACACTTTATGGGGTAGCCTTGGCAGACAAGCCAAAGTTAACTGTAGCCAAAAATAGAAAATCCTTGCTAAAATCTATTAAAAGGCCCTATTGCTAAAATAAGAAAATAAACTCAGTTTAACTTGTAGAAAATGTTGTTTGTAGTCCGAGAACTTGGAGAACATAGTCAGAGGACCGAAATAAATAAGACAAAGGAAAAATATATGGTTTCATGCAGCAATACAAGAAAAGCAAAGAGGAAAAAAATATCAAGCCAAAATGTTGAGGTGAGGCTACTGGCATTCTCACTAATTAGAGATTGTTGAAGGTATTGGTGATTAAGGAAAAAATTGTTTCATTTGCAAGTAGAGGTGGCATTCATGGTTTCTAGTGTGAAAATGGATGAAATATGAATTAGTGAGTGTCAAGCATGTTGTAGTGTTATAGGCCATTTTTTCACATCTGGTCAATAGGCATATTAACTATATCAATCAACATGATTTTACCCCTTGTCATTATCATTACACAAATCCCTAAGCATGAATCTCCCTAATCCCTAAGTGTTTTCCCTTAATTGCTTAATTTAAGTAATTTTATGGCCCAACACACACTGTTACCTTAAGAGATTGTGTTCACCAATAGTTTTCCCTCTCTGGACCTATCCTAATCACTAGTAGGTTTCCCCTTGCTGGGGGTGCGCTGATTCTAGAAATTTGGGAAAAATAAAAATAGTCTCGAAGCTTCCAGGAGTTGTTATAACCATTTACCTTGGATGAAAGTCTTGAATCCTATCCTATCATTCCTTGGAGATTTCACCACTTATCCCTTCAGCTCATCCTCCCATCAAGAGTGGATCTCAAGCCTAGATTGGTAAATGGATAAGAATTCCTAACCTACCATCATCTTCTATGTATTTACTGCAATCCATAATCCAGGGGTTGGATTTTGGAGATAGATTCTACTCTTATGCTGCTATTGTAAGAGTCATTATCCCATGCATCAAGACGACATAGAGGCACAATTTGTGACAAGGAAGGACAAGTAAAATTGGAGGATATATTCTACAAGATCAAATCTATATTTGGTTGTAATTCTCTCCATTTCTATTAATACAAGGAGTACATTGTTTTCCTATATGTGATGTTATGCTTTCATATATTTCAATACCATGTTGATCTATTGAATGAAGTGATTGGATTATGCTACATAGATGTCGTATATCTTTGGCTTGTGTTGTCTAATTGTGCAGGTTCTAATTATAGAAATCAGAGCTAGGATTGGAGCATATACGCCAAGAAAGGAATGAAGCTTGCGACAGATTCCATGTAGGATTCATCCCATTGTCCAGTTACTTTAAGGAAGACATTATAGTCCTTGCTTTCTGTTGTTCTAGGTCAGTGCACGAGACCTAGGGAAGACACTTATGTTATTAGTCCTATATTCTGTATAAAACATAGCATGCAGAATAGGGGTTGGTGCTCCTTCAAGTGGGTGATGGTAAATATTTGGGGTTGTATCTCCATTTAGTTGTAGCTGATAACTCAAGGAGTTGTAACTTCTTACTGGTTGTAGTTAGAGAATTGTAACAAAAAGTTGTAGCTTATTGATCTAGGTGGATATTGGTGGCCACCCTCCTATTCCACATGGGCCCCCAACACTCTCTCTTTCAATTTTTTACTTTCCTTAATTGTAGCACAATTTACTATTTTTGTGAGTTTTTCATGTCCTGAACTTCCAGAGTCATTTTGAGGCCCTAAACGAAGTTTTTAGGGAAAAAAACGAGACTAGAAAAGTCCCAAAATGCAAGTCTTATTTATTATTAGCCTACTCTTTGAGATCTTTGAAACAAGGTATTATGATAGCCAAATAGAGATTGTATGCCAAAGTTACGACCCTGAGAATTGATGTACCAATTTACCCAAATAGGGCCCACAGTTTTGGCACTTCATCTCCTAGGGTTAGGTTTCTGGATGTTTAAAATTTTCCATTGCTTCTCAATAATAAATATGCCTTGGAGCCTCATTGTAACATAGTTCATAGGAATGTAGCCAACACATCTCTTCTCAAAGATAAGCTACCATCGTCGGAGCTAGTCTTATTTCCATTCTGTTTGTAAGCGTATTTCAGTATTTGATATTAATGAAATGAAGTGTTATTTTTTCTGCACCTTTGTATTTATGGTTATATCTATAAATTTTTGCATTCTTGTTTAAATTTGGATAGTGGTATCATAGAAGTTTTCTATTTCTTTGTTTTTCTTTGCATGTCCACAATGAGGTTGGGATATAAGGAGTTAGGGCTTGAACTGGTCGAACCTTTGCAAGACTAGCCTCACAAATCTCGATGATCTCCCATGGGGGAAGGTCAGAAAGACAAGGGGGTAGGAGATCCTTTCAAAATCTTGCTCAAAGAAGCCCTCGAGTGATAGAGGAATGCGATGATGGAAAACTTTGCTCAGATCCTTTAGTGGCTACCCAAGGGTGACACATCTACTTCCAGCAGCTACTCTAGAAGCGCCACACCCTTTAAGGTACAAGTTAACTTTGACATTCCCATATTTGAGGGTCAGATAGATGTGGATGCCATAGATAAATGGTTAAATGTGCTAGAAGGATATTTTTCTGTTCATGATTTTCTAGCTGGGAAAATATTACTTTTTCTCTTCCCAAAGTTGCCCCCCACGTCAAGGACTAGTGGAGAACCTAATATGAGTAGAAGGATGAAGGTAAGCCCTCACTATTTTTGGCCACATCCACTTGGGATTTGTTCTAGGATGCCATCAAGGAACAATACTACCCTATCAAGATCTATGAGGATAAATACATAAAGTGGACCACACTTTCTGAGAAAAATTTGGTACTCAAGTACCGCGCTGATCCAGGTGGATGTTGGTGGCCACCCACCTATCCCATTTGGAACCCCGCAACTGTCTCTTTCAGTTTTTCAGTTTCCGTAATTGTAGCACAATTTACTATTTTTAGCAGTTTTTTCGGGTCCTGAAGTTCCAGAGCCGTTTTGAGGCCCTAAACGACGTTTTTTGGGAAATCTAGGGGCAACTTGGGTCCATGGACCGATGTTTCCCTTCCCAAAGTGGTATTTCTCGGATATATCTTTCTAACGAGCTATCATACGCGTCAAACAGAGATCGTATGCCAAAGTTACGACCCCGGGAAATTGATGTACCAATTTACCCAAAAGGAGGCCACAATTTGTCGTTTCATTCTCTAGGGTTAGGTTTTGAAATGTGATGTGTTTTCCATTGTTTCTCAACAATAAATAGGCCTTCGAACCTCATTGTAACATAGTTCAGAACAATTCAGAGGCATGTAGTCACACATCTCTTCTCAGAGATAAGCTACCATTGCCCTAGCTGGTTTATTTCCATTTCTGGTTGTAAGCATATTTAAGTATTTTCCATTAATGAAATGAAGTATTATTTCCGCTGCATCTTTGTGTATATG
>APFE031472143.1:70590-85590 GCA_000404065.3 Pinus taeda
AATTCTCTTCATCAGCTCCCCTTGACAAAGATCCGTCCCTGGTACTCCGCCTGATCTCCTCCTGCACAAGATCTGACCATAGTCTTTCCCATCCTGGCAACTTCTCCCGACCATTGACAGAGTCCTGATAGGAATGCCAAATCTTCGGAAGACCAAGGAGAGCCATTCTCACCAAGTCCTCATCATCGACAGTAACCCCCACACTTCCCAGTTCATCTCGACACTGAGTGAACTTCGTGAGATACTTGGGAATACTGTCACCCTTCTCGCATTTGATGTTTCTGAGTTTATCTTTGAGCGCCAGCTTTGATCGCTCTTGATTTGGAATAATTCTGTTAATGATTTCCACATCAAATATGGAGTAGCCTTTCCATGGAGGCTGGACACAATGTGATCCTTCATGCCCTCCAACAAAATCCTTCGACATTTTGCAGTCTTCTTTTTCCAAGCATCAGCTTGAGTAGCATCAGTAGGCTTTGGGACATCCGTCTCTATGAACTCCTTCAGCCCGTTATCATGAAATACTGCCTCCATCCTATCCTTCCATGCAATATAGTTTGTACTGCCCTCAAGGGCATACTCCAATCGCAATCCTGTGAAAAACATCTTAGTTTTGACACCAAGAAAACACTGCTGCAAATTCGAATTCCACCAGCTCCAACTCAACCGCTTCCGATCTAGAATTCGTGAGAACAAGGTATTTCTTGTACAGAGATTGACTGTATGGGCATTCACCGGATATCTCACCTTCCAAAGGAAGGATGAATCCAGAGGCTACCTGACCGATTATAGACTCTGCTGAAGAAATAGAATGTACCTTCCTGATTAGTAGATATGATTGATCAACACCTCTGATACCCATGTAGATTTTGAATAATAAACACATATTCAATGGAGATTTATCCTGATCATCTACTATTGTGGAATACATACACAATACATAAGCTCCTCTACGTTGATCATCAATATAGCAGCATCAATAACAATAAAACATCAAGAGCATGCACACATTAACACAGTATGTAACCTGGGGAAAGATTGCAGCTGAAAACCCCACACTATCTGTATATTAATGATTGAGAACATGTAACATTATAATAGTCAACACTTCTCACAAGTATCCAACACTATCTCCACCTGTTACATACAATACAACTCAGATCTGATCTCCAAATCTATTCCACTACTTGCCTGCCTCCACTGCTCAATACCTGTACAAGAATGGATGAGAATGGTTGAACCAAACTCGTATTTACCTCAAAAGAATCACTCACACTGGGAATCACGTGAGCAGAGGCTATAATCATTTGGTATTGGCCAATTATCATTGGCATAACTCAATCTCATTGATTGTGCAAATCCTCATGCACAACTATAGTCACAACTGATAGCAATATGATCCTCTAACACCTGTCCCTGCTGAACCGAACATGCACTGACATGCAACTAAGTTAACTGATGTATTCTTTAGTTGCATTATGAGTTAATAATTAGTTTAACAACTCATCATTAGTCTATTTGTAGTTAGACTAATTACAACTAGTTTAACGAAGTCAAACTGAACACAACTCCATCAACTCCACAATCAACTCAACCAAACTCAACTGATTGAGTTCTAACTGAAGTCATGCATGCAACAACTCAACTAACCCACAAAGAAAATGTATTTCCTTCTGACAGCTGCATTTGACACATCTGTAGCTCAAACTGAAGTGCTCCAAGAGAATAAGATAAAGTTTATAGTCTAAATATTATTATAAGACAATAATATTTGACTTTTCTATTTTTGCCAGCCAGTCTAAAAATAGACTTTGATCACTCCTGTTGTGATCATCCCTACTGTGGTCACTCCTGCTGTGATCATCCCTGCTGTGATCCAAAAATAGAACTTGCGTCATAATTTCCCTGCGGGCCCACTTAGTGAAGGCAACTCTTTTCACTAAGCTCCATCATCTTGTTGCAATCTCAACAAAGAGTGAGTAGCCTTGTCTTCTATTTCATATTAGATGTATGTGTGTTGATGGGCTCCAATTGAGTGATGCGATTGTACTATAAATAATCTTCTCCGTATGTGAATGGATGCTTATCCATATGGTTCCAAAGGGATAAGACTTGCTTCTACAATAGTTTGGTTATCAAGAAGTTCAGGTTCCTAGGATAGTTTGTATTTTGAAGACAACTTTGTTTTCAGATAACTTAGACCTCTCCACAGGGTTCCATAGAGATAAACTTGATTCTCGAATTTGTCATAGAGATATTACAACTTGACACTTGTTACCTTGATTTCATAGGAATTCTTGAGAAGGATTGGTCTTTCATAGGGATATAATTGATACTTTCAAAGAGTATTCCTTGGTCTTATCCTCTTGGGTCTTATTGTATTCAATAATTTTTCATTTCATAAGAATTTTATTTCAGACTTAGGTTTACTTAGCGATTTTTCAATAGTTCTCCTACCATCACCATAGCTTTGATACTGATCCAGGTGGATGTTGGTGGCCACCCACCTATCCCATTTGGACCCCCACAATTGTCTCTTTCATCTTTTTCAGTTTCCTAAATTGTAGCACAGTTTACTATTTTTAGCAGTTTTCGGGTCCTGAACTTCCGGAGCCGTTTTGAGGCCCTAAACGACGTTTTTTGGGAAATCTGGGGCAACATCGGTCCATGGACCGATGTTGTCTCCGAAAGTGGTAGTGTTCGGATAGATCATTCTAATGAGCTATTGTACACGTCAAACGGAGATAAGACGACCATTTCGCGACCCCGGGAAGTTGATGTACCAACTTACCCAAAAACGGGGCCCACAATTTGGCGTTTCATCTTCCAGGGTTAGGTTTTGGAATGTGAAGGGTTTTTCCATTGTTTCTCAACAATAAATAGGCCTTCGAGCCTCATTGTAACACAGGTCAGAGGCATGTAGCCACACATCTCTTCTCAGAGATAAGCTACCATCGCCCTAGCTAGTTTATTTCCATTTCTGGTTGTAAGCATATTTCGGTATTTTCCATTAACAAAATGAAGCATTATTTCCGCTGCATCTTTGTGTATATGGTTATCTCTGTATTTTGTTGCATTCCTGTTTAAGTTCAGATCAGTGGTATCAGAGGGGTCTGCTTTGTCTCTGTTTTTCTTGCATGTCCCCAACGAGGTCGGGATATAAGGAGTTAGGGCTTGAACTGGTCAAACCTTTGCAAGACCAACCTCGCAAATCCCGACGGCCTCCCATGGCGGATGAGAAGAAAGACGAGGGGGGCAGGAGATCCTATCAAAATCTTGCTCAAAGAAGCGCTCGAGCGGCAAAGGAACGCGATGATGGATAGCTTTGCGCAGATCCTTCAGCGGCTACCCAGAGGTGACGCATCGGCTTCCAGCAGCGACTCGGGAAATGCCACGCCCTTTAAGGTACAAGTTAATTTTGAAATCCCCATCTTCGAGGGTAAAATAGACGCAGATGCCGTAGATAAATGGTTAAATCTGCTAGATGGGTATTTCTCTGTTCATGAATTTTCAAGTCGGGAAAAGATTGTTTCGCTCTTCTCAAAGCAGCCCCCCACGTCAAGGACTGGTGGGAAACCTACTGCGAGCAGAAGGATGAAAGTACGGGCTCATTATTTTCAGCCGACCCACTGGGATGACTTCCGGGATGCCATAAGGAGCAGATACTACCCTGTCAAAAGCTATGAGGACCAAATAACATCAAAATGGACCACACTAGGGCAGGGACGGACCAAGATGTGCCAGAGTTCCACAACATTTTATACCCTTCGCACACAGTTGGGTATCAAAGATTCTGAGCTGCATCTGGTACTCAAATACCACGGCTGCCTACAAAGATACATCCAGGAAGAGATGGAGTTCTTGAACATCTCCTCACTCGGCACAGCATACCGATACGCTGTCAAATCGAGCAAAAGTTCAAACAGAAGAAGCGAGACTTTGGATCTGCAAATCCGAAGCCCAAAGGACAAAGCCAAGGCGGGGTGACCCAAGACAACCCGTCGAAACCACAAGAAAAGAACAACACCACGAAGCCGAAGAAGGACACAGGAAAGTGGTGTGAGTTCCACAAGAGTCCCACTCATAACACAAGTGAGTGTCGGACCAAGCAGTCATTGGTGGCTGAGTTGAAGGCTTCCGAATCAGATACATGTTCCGACCCTGAGCCAGAACCCGACAAGGGGAATGGCAAAGGGAAGCAGATCATTGATGCGGATCCCAGCGCCACTGTTGCCACTGCCAAGATCCAGAAGAATGAGTCCGAAGAGCCAGAGGAGGGGGAACGTCTTTTCCACTCACAGATGTGGGTGAAGGGTTCACCGCTACAATTCATTGTTGACAGTGGGAGCCAAAAGAACCTGATTTCAGCAGAGGTCGTGAAGCGGTTGGGCCTACCGACCACACCACACCCACAGCTGTACAGTATCGGGTGGCTTCATGAAGGACGAGATCTCAAAGTTCGCCAGCAATGCCACCTTCCCTACAGCATCAAACCATTCACAGACAAGGTACTGTGTGATGTTACACCTCTGGATGTTTGTGATGTACTATTAGGCCAACCATACTTGTGGAGGTGACATGTTGTGTATCAGTCAAGGCCTCGTGCTGTCATTATTTCTTTGGATAATTAATTATACAGGATACAAGAGATAGCCCCACCTACTGCCACCTCTTTGATCAATGCTAAGAAAGGCAGCAAGCTCATCTCACAGACCAGGAAATTCATCTGTATGGTTCACTCCCAAAGTAAGGGGAAGATCGTTGCTACATCCATGACCCCCGTAAAGGGTTCCTCGACGCAGCAGTAGCAACAGCAAAGGGATACGGTCATGACAAAACACAGGAACAACTTCTCCTCACCCATAGGGGTACCACATAAGTTTCAGGTGGGCGACAAAGTTTGGTTACATCTACAGAAAGAATGTCTTACAAGGGCCCATCAGAAGCTCTGACCACTCCGACATGGTCCTTACACCAGTAAAAAGGCTATGGGCAACAATGCTTTAAAGCACAACATTCCTCCATTCCTTCGCTTACACCAAGTGTTCAATGTAGACCATCGTCGACCATGCTTCCCACCATTTCTGGACACATCAGAGATTGCAGAATAGCTCACCAGCGACCCAGCTCAGCAGAAGCTTCCTCATCTTAGGGAGGAACTCAACGCAATGGGGACGATTGCTTCCTAAGGGGGAAGGAATGATCCAGGTGGATGTTGGTGGCCACCCAACTATCCCATTTGGACCCCTGCAACTGTCTCTTTCAGTTTTTCAGTTTCCGTAATTGTAGCACAATTTACTATTTTAACAGTTTTTTCGGGTCCTGAACTTCCGGAGCCGTTTTGAGGCCCTAAACGACGTTTTTTGGGAACTCTGGGGGCAACATGGGTCCATGCACCAATGATTCCCTTCCCAAAGTAGTAGTTCTCGGATAGATCTTTCTAACGAGCTATCATATGCGTCAAACGGAGATCGTATGCCAAAGTTACGACCCCGGGAAATTGATGTACCAATTTACCCAAAACGGGGCTAACAATTTGGCATTTCATCTTCTAGGGGTAGGTTTTCGAATGTGAAGGGTTTTCCATTGTTTCTCAACAATAAATAGGCCTTCGAGCCTCATTGTAACAGAGTTCGGAACAGTTCAGAGGCATGTAGCCGCACATCTCTTCTCAGAGATAAGCTACCATTGCCCTAGCTGATTTATTTCCAATTCTGATTGTAAGCATATTTCAGTATTTTCCATTAATGAAATGAAGTATTATTTCCGCTGCATATTTGTGTATATGGTTATCTCTGTATTTTGTTGTGTTATTGTTTAAATCTGGATCACGCGCCTACCTGCACAGGTACATCCAAGATGAGATGGAGTTCCTGGAAATCTCCTCACTTGGAACGACGTACTGATGCACTGTCAAGATTGAGCATAAGCTTAAACAGTAAAAGAGAGACTTTGGATCGATGAATCTGAAGCAAGGGAAAGGTGCTCCCAAACCGTAGAGAAAAGGGCAAGGCCAAGGCAGAGCAACCCTGGAGAACCTGTTGAAGCCGTGAGAAAATAAAAAAATGACAAAGACAAAGAAAGACATGGGAAAGTGATGTGAGTTTCATAAGAGCTCCACTCACAACACAAGTGAGTGCCGGGCGAATTAGTCACTCGTGGGCGAGCTGAAGGCTTTTCATTCCAACGCATGTTCTGATTCTGAATCAAAACCTATCAAAGGGAATGAAAAAGGGAAGTAGACCATTGACGTGGAGTCCAGTGTCACTGTGGCCACCACTAAGATCCAGAAGATTGAGTCTGAAGATCCAGAAGAGGGGGAGCATCTATTCCAATCAAATATGTGGGTGAAGGGTTCTCCACTGCAGTTCATTGTCAATAGTGGGAGCCAGAAGAATATCATTTTAGCATAGGTCATGAAGTGGCTAGGCCTACTGAATATTACACATCCACAACCATATATCATTGGGTGGCTTACTAAGGACGAGATCTTTGTGTCAGCCAACAGTGTCACCTTTCCTATAGCATGAAGCCCTTCGTGGATGAGGTATTGTGTGATGTTTCTCCTCTTGAAGTTTGTGATGTATTATTAGGACAACCATACTTATGGAAGTTGTATGTTGTATATGAGTCTAGACCTCACTTTGTTATTATTTATTTGGTTACTAAGTTATACAGGATACCAGAGGTAGCCCCACCTACCTCCATCTCTTTAATCTTTGCTAAGCAATGCAGTAAGGTCATCCCATAGATTGGGAAATTTGTTTTCTTTGTGATTTAGTCTCAAAGTAAGGGGAAGGTCGTAGCCACATCCATGGCCCCTCAGAAGGGTTCCTCCAAGCAGTACAAGCAGGTGGATACACTAATGGAAGAATACAGGGACATATCCTCCTCACTCACAGGGGTACCCTTGCATTTCCAGGTTAAGCATTCAATCAAAATAACTCCTGGAGCACCTCTACCTAATGGGCCGATATATCATGCTCCATTCTATAAAATGAAAGATTAAGTGGCAAATCTAGGAGTTACTGCAGAAAGGGAACATCGAACGAAGTTCCTCGCCTTGTGGGAGAATGATTGTACTTATACAGAAGAAGGATGGGACCTGGAGGCTTTGCATTGATTATCGGGCACTAAACAAAATCACTGTCAAGAACAGGTATCCAATCCCATTGATTGATGACTGTTTGGACAAACTCAAGGGAGTTAAGTATTTCAGCAAGATCGATCTAAAGTTTGGTTATCACCAGGTTCCAATAGAGCCCACAGATGTATAGAAGACCACCTTTAAATCCAAGGAAGTCCTTTTTGAATGGTTGGTTATGCCCTTCAGGTTGAAAAATTCCCCTGCTACTTTTATGAGGCTAATGGATGACACCTTGTGGCCCTTCACCAACTTGTTTGTGGTGGTTTATCTAGATGACATCCTCATCTTCAACAAGAGTTGGGAAGAACACTTGCAACACATTCAACAGGTCCTTCAAACCCTCCGACAACACAAACTATGTGCCAACTTAGAGAAATGCACCTTTGGCATGAGCCAGGTCCAATACTTAGGTTACATCATAGATGAGCATGGTGTGCATGTGGACTCGACCAAGATCCAAGTCATTCGAAATTGGCCAGTTTCGACTACTCTAATAGAGCTTTGTAGCTTTTTGGGCCTTGCAAATTTCCATTGAAGGTTCGTGTTGGGATTCTCACATATCACTTGGCCTTTGAGTAATATTACTAACAGCGAGGTGAAATAAAAATTTTCCTGGTTCGAGTCCCAACAGAAGGCGTTCATTGAGTTGAATCATCACCTCTTCTTTGCATCGATACTGATAATTCCAGGTCTACAACAACCATTTGAAATCGAGATAGACGCCTTAGAATATGATATTGTTTTAGTCCTCACCTAACACATGCATCTAGTGGCCTATCATAGTGAGAATCTTTTTGATACAATTCAGAAGTACCTCACCTATGATAAAGAGATGTATTCCATCGTGTTTGATTTCCGACAATGAAAGCACTACATTCTGGGGAAGGAGACAGTCATCCACATCGATCACCAACCTCTTTAGTTTATACATACACAAGGGAAGTTGCAGAAAGATCACCATCATAAGTGCTCTGCATATCTACAACATTTCCACTTGAACATTAAATACAAAAAGGGTAGCACCAATCATGTTGCAAACTACCTTAATTGGCCCCCAGTTGCAGCACTGACTACTATTCTCAAATCTTGTGGTCACGAGACCTCTAGATGGCTGTAACTATACAAAAATGATCTAGAGTTTGCTTCGACATACCAGATGCTAGTAGCTGGCAAGAATGTTCCTTATTTCCACCTCGAGGACACATTATTATGCTACCTGGGCCACCTCTGTGTTCCTTCAAGAGAGCATTCCAAGATGATTTGGGAGGCACATTACAGTCGAGTCATAGGACACTTTCTATGGAGAAAACTATGGCTATACTACAAAAGTACTTTTATTGGCCCAAACTACGACTGGATATTGGTAAATATATTAGATCCTACACTACCTGTGCCATTGCCAAGCCAACCATCAAGAAGCAAGGCTTGTACACTCCTCTACCTCCTACGAGCCAGCCACGAGAATCTGTCTCGATGGACTATATGTCTGGCCTCCATTCTACCAAGCATGGTAATGACCGTGTATTTGTGGTTGTGGATAGATTTTGTAAGATGGGTATATTGGCGGCCTGCAGGAAGAGTACCACAACATAGGACACTGAAAAACTCTTATTTGAATGAGCATGGGTACATTTTGGGATCCCGTAGACCATTATATTAGATTAGGATAGCACGTTCTCGAGCACATTCTAGTCAAGACTTTGGACACTATTTGACACCAATCTCACCAAATCAATTGCCTTCCATCCCCAGACTGATGGCTAGATGGAGGTCATCAATAAGATGATAGTGCACATACTCTGCATGTATAACTCTAAGCATCCTCAAACCTAGGATGAGATTATTCCTTATGTGAAACAAAGTTATAATAGAGCTCTCCAGAGCTCGACTGGTTGCAGTCCCTATCAAGTGGGTCTAGGATTTCAACCATTGTGTCCGATTGATGTTGCCATGCCTCATGCGATTATGCAGACAAAATACACACATGTACTTCCCAAGGATGATAAAGTGACCATATTTATTGAATGCATCCAACACATCATCCAACAGCTTCACGACATCCTGGAGAAGTCAAATGCCAAGTACCAGCAATGACGTGATCAACATCGAGTGCCACACAAGTTTATTGTGGGCGACAAAGTCTGGTTGTATTTGCAGAAACAACGTCTTACCAGAGCCCATCGGAAGCTCAGACCACTCCGATATGGTCCTTACACCATTACCAAGGTGATGAGATACAATTATTTTGAGCTCAACATTCCCCCATTCCTTGGCCTACAACCAATTTTCAATGTGGACCACCTTCAACAATACTTCCCACCATTGCTTGACACATCAGACATTGGAGAACAAATCACACCAACATAATGTTACACAATATTTTGTCACACCTCCTTTTTAATTCCTGTTCCATATCCCAAAGTGCCAAAACATTGACAACTGTGCTGCATATCCATCATGATATATGGACCAAAAAGTCCCTGAAGAACCAAAGGAAAACTTCCCTGAGTCAATTATGAAGAAGGTTAACTAAAACCCTAATTTCTATGGTGAGAACATTTTGTTCTACTTCCTACTCATGCTGATGGCATGTTTCTCTTATTTACTCTAGTGCTTCCAATGCAAGTTTTGATATGAAAACCTGTGCTGAACCTCTTCTGACAGGTTTTCCCAAACTAGAGGAGAAGCTTCATGCATTAGAACCTTCGAGAACAATGAGCTGGATATTGGTTGTTGTTGATATGGTTGATCTCTCCCATTTGGACCTCTTGATCTTATCATTATGGGATTTTCCCTTGAGATGTGGACCTTCCTCCCTATTTTTTGGATCCCTAAATCCCTCTTCCTTCCCATAAATTAACTCCCTTCCATCCCCAAATGGTTGGTCATTGATTTCTTGCATTCCTATACTCATATTATGACGAAATTCTCTACCCATTCTAACTTGGAGAAGTAGTTCTTGAAGAGTCTTTGCTTTGACTTGGACACCCACCAAAAGGAGGTCTCCAACATCAAGGCATAGGTTGTATGCTTCCCTTTTTAGACCATTAATATATACATCTAATGTTCACTTTCCATAATTGTGTAAGTGTTTATGGTTTTAGCTTAATACTCCTTGATCTATTAAGTAGGTTATGTTTGATGTATGCCATATATGCTCTTGTATCTTGCATAGCTCTTTGATCTTTCTTGTAGGCACTCGGACGTGAAGAACAAGTGAGGAGCGAAGCCTGGAGTGAAAGAATCAAAGTCATCTCCAAAAATAGTGAGAGATTAACATCAGAGTGAGGTAGGTTTCTTCCTCTCTTTGCATTTGTTAAACATAAGCTAGGAAAGTGTATGTTAGTTAGTTTTGTTTGTTGCTAAACCCACTCATTGGGTTAGAGGGAAGCTATATCATTTTCAATCTCTTTTCTCATATGATCTCTTGATTAGTTTGACCAACCATCGAGTTCTCAGTTAGTTTGAGTCTGTATAGGTCTGCACAATCACTGATTTCTACCTTAGAGTGCTAAGTCTGGAGTGTTTGTGGAAATATTTTATTTTTTCCCTTTTTCCTCGCCCAACACATTCTTTTCTCTAAAAGTGGTGCTGGCAGTGCGCTTTTCATTGACACAGTCATGTTGATCCCTTGTTCAACACTAGTTTGCCCATCCAATGTGTCTGAGCCCTTGAGGTTTTGTCTTGTCTAGTGTGATTGGATTTATTAATGTCTTGTCTGATTATATGATTTGATTAGCAAATTCTTGTATTTTTTATCTTTCAAGTATTTGAGTGAAATTGGATTGATTTTAGGGTTTATAGGTCATTTGATTGTCACTTGCCGCTTGTGAGTGTCACTGAGATTGTGGTTTGCTGATTGGTTAGATCTGGTTTTCTGTTAAAATCATTCAAAAACATTGGTTTGCATTAGTTTCGGTCTTCCTTTTGCAAAGTTTCTTTTCAATTGTATTAGGTCATCATGCATTTGAAATTCATCTTTATTATTCATCAATCATAGATTACATTGCCTGGTTTACAAGCTGAAAAGAGTATGTTTGTTAAGTGAAAGACATTTTCATTGAGTGCTTTTGGATTTGATTTGGTGTTGTTTTGATTGTTGCATAGTTTGCATTAGGAATCTTTGAATCAAAAATATCATTTTGCTTTAGTTAAATCTTAATTGCAATAGAGCATCAGAAAACCAAAGAAAACATCATTTAGATAAAGTGCATCTTAGCGAAGTAAAAGTCATTTTTGCTTTCGATAGATTGGATGTTGGATAATGAAAGTGAATTTTATATTTTTCTTTTTCATATTTCTTTTGGAAAC
Source organism: Pinus taeda (assembly GCA_000404065.3). NCBI lineage: Eukaryota > Viridiplantae > Streptophyta > Pinopsida > Pinales > Pinaceae > Pinus > Pinus taeda. The sequence goes on from APFE031472143.1 coordinate 82,049, forward strand.
AAATTTATTGGAGGAATGTTCTTTGATGCATTCTCTTGTTTTCTACATTGATTGATTGAACTCACTTCCTTTGCTAGTATAACATTCATAGAAGTGAAAAGTTTCCTTTTCTCATATTGTTGCATTTTAGCATTCATGTGACATCGTTTGAGCCCAAACTCGAAATATAATTCAAGAACAACATTAAAATTTACTGAAGTAACCTAAGAAGAATTTGGAACTTATGCAAACATTTAGAGGTCTAGGCTAGAGACATGTTCCATCGTCTATAAAACTAGCATCTATCGTTAATTGGCTGCATTAAATCTCGGGGGTGAAATCTCGTTCCAGTACGAAAGTATATAGGAGGTTCTCCAGTACTGTCGGTTATATTGCAGGCACTCTAGTATGGCAAGTATATGGGAACACTCTCACTGAATGATTATGCATTAGACAACACTAACATGAACATGTGCTCTCCATACCATCGCGTATATATTGGGAGACACCACTAGGTTGCTATCCTTTAGCCACATGTAACCAAGTTAGCTGCCTTGTAGATGTGATACACTGAACAAAACATTCAAGGAGATCGATTATCGTACATTAAGTCCTTGGTTTTGGCTAAGGTGTACATTACAGTTCGCAGGTACTTGGTAAACCCTCTTTCCTAGTAAGACCTTTTTGATTTATTTCTTGCTTTAAGTTCTAAAATTTAACTATCCACGATAACATGAATTACCTATGAAGTTATCCTTGGCCTCACATTGCCTGATTAATAGTAAATTTTAATTGTAAACTCAAATCAACAACCTCCTTTTGTTTTTGAGAGAAGGTCATCATGGCTAAACCACTGAGTTCACCTTACATATCCCCTTCATCATCTGACACTGAAGGGTCATCACAATGACTCCATCCTGAGATTTCATAGTCACTTGAAGCCCAACATTTTGAACTTGGAATTGTCCCAAGTATTCAACCCCTTGCTTCTTGTCCTACACCTTGAGACTCACCGCTTTAGGAATATGACCCAGAAACTCCTAAGAGTCCACATAGGTATTTATTATTCCCTCCAAATTCAATTTCTAATCCATTCGTGATATCTCCTTAATGACCATATAGTCTGTATGATAATCGCGGTGTAACATTGGATATTTCTCCATGATCATCGTAGATTCCACATCACTAACTGTTTCCACCCATGGAATCAAAATATGAGTTTCCAAACTCTCCTCGAGATCCTCCTCCAGAAGTCTTAACCATTCAGACTCTTGGTGTTGGTGATGATTTTGAATATAAATTTCCAAATGAAGGATTTCCATATGTGGGAAGTGTGCCATCTCCACCACTGCTTGAAAGCGTTGAACCTTCATTTCCACTAGGTTACACCTCTTTGGCTTAATTGGTTTTAGGTACTCCGAGTGCATCTTCACTTCATCATAATCCCATTTGGTCATCAGGTGCCATGCCTACTTTTGATCCATTTGTTTCAAGTGTGGCCTCTCAAATTCCTTTACAAACTAAAGTTTCTTCATTTCTAGTACAACCGACAGTTACAATTGGGACAGTTAATGTCCCTATAGGTTCCTTAGGTCCTCCATTAAGTGGAAAATATGTGCCACCACCTATCGCACCACATGGGGGGAAACAACCACTTCCTCCATATGTACTTCCTATTTCAGGTGGAACTTATGTGAGTGGATCTCAAACTCATGCTACCAGAGTTAGCCAAAATGTTGTTAGTGTACCTTATCCTAGTGGATCCTTTATTCCATATGGATCAGGCCAAATCGCGTATCAATAACCTCTTTCAGACTAGATACCCTACCAACAACCATACCCACTGTATGGCTCACAACAACCTCAAAATCCACCTTTTCATCGACAGGCAGGACCCCAAATGCAACCTGGTTCAAATCCCTCATTTGGGACATCTAGTCAATTTTAAACTGGAACTTATCAGTACCAACCTAGAACTCAACAAATTCCACAAGGAACTTTCCAACAAAAACAACCTTATGTACAAAAAGGGCATTATGTGTAACAAGGGCTTTACCAAAAGCCATTGCAGAAACAAGGTCAACCCTTGCAACAACAAAACCAACCCTTGTACCAACAAGGCCAACCTTTAGAGCGACAAGGTCAACCTCTGCAACAACAGGGTCAGTAATTTTACCACTAGGGTCAACAGTTGCAACAACAACTTTATACTCCATACTCTTTGCAAGATATTTATCCACCTTATGGTTCTCAATGGCCTATGGTGGGTTAGTATCAACCTTACCCTGATCAAAACCCACCTTTGTGGGGGATAAATCCCCCTTTTTATGGTCAGAATACATCTTAGTGGGAGAAATATCAAACTCCTTATGGTAAAAATACACCACTTTGGGGGATTTTCAATACCAATAAGGTTGTAATCTACAGGTTGGGCCTTATCAAAGGACCCCCATACCTTTTAATCCACAATTTCCATTTCTAGCAACGTTGGAACTATCGGATGTGTCAAGGCTCACAAATGACCCAATACTCCATTCACCGTATTGGCCTCCGGTTCCTACTAAGATTCCTAATGATTGTCTGAAATTTGAAGGAAATTTTGGAGAAGACCCCCAAGCCCATGTTATAACTTACCAGTTATGGTGTTGATCGAATTCTTGGGTGGATGATTCCATTCATCTAAGTCTTTTCCAATGAATCTTGACAGGTGCTTCCGTGAAATGGTACATCAAGTTACCTCAAGATGCCTACCACGACTTCAACCCTTTAATGATGGCCTTCCTTACCCACTTCCAGTTACTCGTTCAATATGAAACTAGTACCCATCTACTTATGTCCTTGAAATAGAGTACTTAAACCCACATCTCTAATCATATCCATGGATGGAGACATCAATGTCGCCTTATCAAGTTTGATATACCTGATGAGATTTTAACTGAATGGTTTACCAAAAAATTCGTTAATAAAATTTACAAGGACATAGCTATGGGTGGTTGTGTGACTGAAGATCAAGCTATTTCCCATGCCCAATATTTAGATTTGGTATATTCCCAATCTAGCACGTTATATGATTTATTTCCTGATGCTCTGAGTCCGTCTATGGATCCTACATCTTCCAAACCTCTAGAGGCACTGCCCATTGACGGTATTATTGGGTTAGTAACTCAAACTTCTAGTAAATATTCTTCTTCTTCCTCAAAGTAGAAATACATTTAAACTACTACATCCAATTCTCCTTCGAATCCCTCCCAAAATCTTGGTAAAACCTCCGAGGTTAATTCCATTCAACCTATCATGACATACAAAACCTCAAAAATTTAAAAGAAGGGTAAAGGAAAAGCCAAATCTGATACCCTGAAACAGGATCCTCTGAAATCATCTGTTGATGATGCATCTAAATGTAAGCCCAAATATGCATGCCTCATTGGTGAGGAAGATCACTATACCAAGGATTGTCACCATCGTGCTGAAGTCAGTTGTTTTTTAAAGGCAACCAATGACATCGACTGTACTAAAAGAACCTTTTCAATCACAACAAACCTAGTTGGTAGAGTAACCGCAAA
>APFE031472143.1:90590-127654 GCA_000404065.3 Pinus taeda
ATGCTATCCCCTTCAAGCTTGCGATAAAAGATAATGGGGTACTCACTAGAAATTATTGGGGAAAAAGTGAAATCGATCATCTCTTGTATCATGTAAAGGAAACATGTAGCTCTTGAACATGACACTCATTTTTTGCTTGTGTCGGGTTTGGGACATCCTCACTTACTTTCCTTTCTGGGTTTGGGAAATCCATTTTTCCTCTCATCTGATTATACCACTTTGTCATCATGAGATGTGCTCCTATGTCGAGTCAAATGCTGCCAAACTCCAGAGTTGTGTCACCGATATGTTCAAGAGAAGTCCTATGTGCAGTTCTTTACCATTTATACATTATTTGACTATTTGTTGTAGTCTTTGATCACACTTATCTACTCTACTAAATCCTTTTGTTTCGTGCCGATGATGTGGGATTCATTATGGCCCTCCTTCGACGGATCGCTTCTTGTTGACTTCAGGTCATTATTCGGGAAGATGATTTAGAAAGTCCCTTCCACTACCTTAGAGCTTGCATGCATCAATGGCAAGTTCTTCGCATTCGATGATAGGATTACATCATGGACCTTTGATCAGATGATTCCATGGGTGTTAGAATTCAACTTCATTATTCACATTCGTGGATTGAGTCAATTGTACCTTGAGAGCCATTTTCATCATTGGTGGTTTCTCTCGTGCTTGCTAGCAGTTTACATCATTGACCAGTAATCAGGTGGTTTTCTATCATTTTCGACTTCGACACGCCTATTCACATGTTAGAATTCATACATTGATTGGGTCGAGATGGAATACAAGACCGTAAATTTTGTTTGATAAAATCTAGGTTGCGTGGAGTTATGAGTTATTCATGATTGTACACATGTTTCCTTTAGACGAATGGATGCAACCATACCGTGGGTCCATATCCCTGATCCTTTTTATTCGGGTGGCAGCAACCATACCATGGATCCATGCACATGATCCCTTCTATTTTTGCTTCATGTATCATTAGATGCCTATTAATGTATTACTAGGCATGTTTATCAGAGATGTCAAATATGCATATGTATATCTATATGTTTGATTTGCAGGTCTCCTCACGGTGTTGTTCTAGTCCTTGCACTAACTTGTAAAGAATCATAGCCATCACTCCCTATTCTGTCTTCACACTTTAGGGGGCATCTGTTACACAATATTTTGTCACACCTCCTGTTCACTTTTTGTTCCATATTTCAAAGTGTCAAAACATTGACAACTGTGCAACATATTCATCATGATATACAAACCAAAACCTCCATTAAGAACCAAAGGAAAACTGCCCTGAGTTAATTATAAAGAAGGTTAACTAAAACCCTAATTTTTAGGGTTAGCACATTTTTCTCCACTGCCTGCCCATGATGATGGCAGGTTGCTCTTTTTTACCCTAGTGCTGCCAGCGTGGGTTTTTATATGAAAACCACGTTGAACCTCTTCTAATAAGTTTTCCCAAACTAGAGGAGAAGCTTCGTGCACTAGAACCTTCGAGAACAAGGAGCTTGATATTGGTTGTTGTTGATATGGTCAAGATCTCCCATTTGGACCTCTTGATCTTATCATTATGGGCTTTCCCCTTGAGATGTGGACCTCCCTCTTTTGTGGATCCCTAACTCCCTCTCCCTTCCTATAAATCAACTCCATTCCATCCCAAATGGTTAGTCATTGATTACTTGCATTCCTATAATGAGATTAAGGCCAAATGCTGCCCATTATAACTTAGAAAATGAGTGCTTGAAGAGTCTTTTCTTGGACTTGGACATCCACCAAAATGAGGCCTCAAACATCAAGGCATAGGTTGTATGCTTCCCCTTTTAGCTCATTAATATATACATATGATGTTCACTTTCCATAATTGTGTAAATGTTTATTCTTTTAGCTTAATACTCCTTGATCTATTAAGTAGTTTATGTTTGATGTATGCCATATATGCTCTTTTATCTTGCATATCTCTTTGATCTTTCTTGTAGGTACTCAGGCGTGAAGAACAAGTAAGGAGTGAGGCCTAGAGTGAAAGAATCAAAGTCATCTCCAAAAAGATTAAGTGATTAGCATCAAAGTGAGGTAGGTTTCTTCCTCTCTCTGCATTTGTTAAACATAAGCTACAAATGTGTATGTTAGTTAGTTTAGTTTGTTTCTAAACCCACTTATTGGGCTAGAGGGACCACCTCTGTCCACATAGGGGATTTAACTTCACAATGCATAGTTAAACTATGACTGCATGGAACATGCCACAAATGATCAGATTATGGACACATAGGTCAAGAACACTCATCGACAAAATATCGAACTGTATTGGGTTGTCAAAGTTGGCCAACTCCTGCACCAAGGAAAATGGCTCAGCAGGGACTAAGTTCAGTAGAAATTTCCCCATCTCATGGAGGCACACAATGTAATGGGGACCATTGCTTCTTAAAGGGGGGGGGACTGATCTAGGTGGATATCAGTGGTCACCCTCCTTCTCCACTTGGACCCCAACACAGTCTCTTTTAGTTTTTTGTTTCCTTAATTTTAGCATAGTTTACTAATTTTGGCAGTTTTTCGGGTCCTGAACTTCCGGAGCTGTTTTGAGGCCCTAAACAACGTTTTTAGGGAAAACAGAGAGACTTGAAAATTCATAACTAATAAACTTATTTCTTTTTGGCATACTCTTTTAGTCTTCGAAATGAGGTATTATGATAGCCAAACGGAGATCGTATGCCAAAGTTATGATCCTGGGAAATTGATGTACCAATTTGTTGGAAATAATACCGAGAAGGGGGGGTGAATCAGTATTATCAAATCAAACACTTTTTCATTTTCATACTCAGATATATATACGCTACTTCAGTTATGGGAACCCGCGTATACATGCAACTTTGTCTAAGGCAACTAGCGTATAACCAGTAAACTTATGATTCAGTTAATTCATTAAATGTTGATCTTTAAACAGTGCATCAAAATTTCATTAACCATAGGAATAGTGAATAGGTGCAGTAAAAACAGAACAGATCATCACACACATGAACACAAGATATACGGTGGAAACCCAATGTGGGTGAAAACCACCTGCTACAATTCGTCTCTATCTTCTTTTAATAAGAAACTTCTTTTTGCAATATTTCTATACTGGTGCAGTCTCATACTAGTACGCAGGCTTCTATCTCTAGAAGGCTACAACCTTCTCTCGTTCTCTAGCTTCTCCTGGAAGGGAGCTACAACCCCCTTAGCTGTTGTACTAGCTGATGTACTAGTACGTAGGTACTGACCTACAGAAGGCTACAACCTTTTATTTTCTTCCAGGGACCATGTTTCATAAATTTTTAGACTGGATCCATAAGTAACATCAATCAAATATCAAATATATCTGCATCAACCAATCCCCTTTTCACCAAACAAAACTAAATCAATTAATCACTTCTTTGAATGTTGTAGCCAGAACACAGTAATAGTAACCAGACACCAATCCTGGACCCAGAATATTGCAACAATAAACAGAAGTAGCTAAAGCATATTTTATGAGACGTATGTTACTTCAAGATGAAGAACCTACATGCATACCTTTTGTATTAAGGAAAACCAGCGTACACGTTGTTTTGAATTACCGAACCAGCGTGTATACGTGCCTTTGCTGTGCTGAACTTGCGTACAGATCTACAAAAGATAATTTACCCTTTTCAATTATTCATACATCAGTTATACCCAGATTATCAGATTTATAGATCAAGTCATGTGCCAAATATAACAGATCAAAATTACACAAAGATACTACAATTCAAGCCTTAAGATCTTGACCAATCAATAGAACTTATCCTTCTTCTAGTGCTCAGGTTCCTCCTTGGTTCAGATCCAGCTATGCACTTGTTGAGGCCCCAAAAATCGGTTCAACAACAAGGGGGATACCCGCCCGGTCCGGACCTTGGTTGGCAGCTCCTTTCCTGTTTGGTATAGTGGGTCCGACTAGGGATAATGGGACCAGTTTCCCAATTTGTGTGTGTGTGTAAGATTGATTGATGTTTGTGGCTTTAAAAGATTCTAAATGAGATAATCTACTTCTAATTCTAATCTAATGATATGCAATTGTATTCTAAAAAAGCAACAACATCTAACATCTATACTAACCCGGGGTAAGATTTTTCTATTATGCGGTCTAAAATGATTTCAAATAACAATGGTAATAAAGATCATTCAACTGCTATAAGAAAAGAATTCAATATAGATGAACTAATTCGCATAAAAATTTAGACAAAACAGTTGTGAGAAGGATATCGCATAGTAAGCTATTCACATATCAAGCACAAATAAATAGCTATCACCGTACAAAAGTGCCAAATGATAACTCAGGCATTCAATCATTAACATATAAACAACTAAGCTTAAATATCACTCTAACATAGGAGATAGAAATAGTTGAGATAGAAGTACCATTTATAACTAGTTCTACTCATGAGCTTCAAGCGATAACAATTTATCTCTTCTTAATCCGACATCAACTAAGAGTACAGAAGTGCAACATCAATGGTAGTTATCAGATGCAAAAATCAATAAACCATGTTCAATTCATTCACCAAAACCTCCTCAAAGGGTGCACAAGTGCATGTTCTGAGGACAAGTTTTTGATAAATTTCTGGACCCTTCTCTAAATGCATGAGAAGGGTTTAAATACTACTAACTATGTCTAAAAATAACTTATTTACAAAAATTTAGGATATGGTTTAAATGACCGTCCTTTTTCTAGGCAAAATAAAATAAAACTATTTCTAAAATTAAATCTAAAAATAACCATTTCTCTATTTTCTCCTTAATATCGCAAGCATTCAACATTTGCTTGATATGAGTCAGTTGGCTGACTTCAGCCTTTAAATGTGCTATAAAACGGAATCAGCAAGAGCTGGCACCATCTTTTGGGTACTAGGCTTACATGAGACTAAGCAATTAGAGGCTTCCCATTTCAAGACGTTTTACCCAGCGATGCGCGATTAGCGCTAGGCGCTAATCGCGCATCGGAAACTGTCTTTGTTTCTTACTCCGGGCTTCCTTAGTGCGATTTTCACCTCTTGCGTGTTTTATTGTAGTGAATGTAAAGTTGAAATTTTGTGAAAACAATGATTCTGAGAGCTTTTGACCTTGAGCCCTAAACTGCCTGTCTTGATGTTAGTACTGTCTAATATTCCTTTAACCATTTTTGTGCAGGGGAGAATTTTGGGCCTTGCCACTCTTCAGTGCAGGAATGACCAAGCTAACTCTGCAACTGATGCTTCAGATGACTTTGATGAGCCTGTAGTAGCCATAAATCCCATTACTTTAGGATTTATTTCCTCGAATAGATTATGTATGCCTTCCCAGGTGAAAATACCCGCGTTTTTGTTGCATGTTGTGTCTTTGTGCAAGGGTGCCTTTTCTCTGTCTTCAGATATTAGAGCCTCGCCTATTTTCACCATAGTTTCCTGTACACTGATTTGTATAACCTTTTGTCCTTTGTTTCTGCAGTTTACAAGTGAGGTGAGAGTAATGACAATAAATAACGACGGGAATGCTTTAACTGCCGAAGACATTTAAAAATATGCCACCTTACGTGAACTAGCTCTTTGATAAACTCAAAACTAGATTTCATTAACAACTAGCAACTACTTCATTAATGAGCATTTAAAGCACATAACCATTCTCGTTTAATGGAAACACTTTGCCTTGAATAATGAACCAGAAAAATTTGCGATGAGACGATGCATCGCATAATCGCAATATCGCAATATCGCATGATTGCATGATCGCTCTTGCATTCTTTCGTAAGATCACTTTTCTTCTTTATCGCGATATTGAAATATCGCATGGTCGCATGATCGCAAACTCGTAAGTATGCGCATTTCGCGTTTAATGTATTTTTTGCGAGGTGAGATTTTGCGATTTGCGATATCGCATATTGGCGTTTTCTGCGGTTTTTCAGCATAAGTGCGTTTTAAAGCATGCGATGTGATATATACATTTTTAATATGTGATCTCGCATTGCAATCTCGCATTCTTAGAGTTTTGGCTTGTAGGGAGGCATCCTGTTATCTTTTCTGTGATACAATATCCTTTAAGGAGTGATTTTGTCTTCCCTCATCACAAAACTTAAGTTTTTTTTTATAGATATTTTCAAAGGTATTTTCTTAAGTTTAGATGGTAAGCTTTATTGAATAGGAAATACAATCACTAATTTATTTTTTTGAATTTTAGCTAAGGGTCCCCATATATTTAGTATTAGTCACAACACTAAATAAAAATGGGGGTTGTTGGTGGCCACGACAATTGGCGATTCACTTGGAAGAACCAGTTATCTCTGTCGTTCTTTTGAATTTTCTATACTTCCAAAACAGAAAATTTTCCAGAAAATTAAACTTTATTATTGAAAGATAAAGTACATTATTTTCTAACCTGTCAATGATATTTTGTTTCAACTATTTTCACCTCTGATTATTTACTTCCTCAAGCTAGTCCTTATATTTACACCAGTCATTACTTGATTTTATAAAGATAAAACAAAGGCTTCTCTGTAAATCAGTTTTAAATATGCTCATTTGTCGTAGGTAGAGCCTCTGTTACCAGCAGACGTTCATAGCCTCGATAGGGTTACATGTTACCCAGCAATGATCCTTTATCCTACTTAAAGAAACCTACAATTCTCAAAGAAGAATCCACATCCACACTTATTGCTTTAATTTTATTTTACTCTTAAAGAACAATGTCTTGGTTTGATAGCCAATTTATGACATAGTCATTCACTTGATTTATAACTTTTCTGAACAAGCTGGCTCGTGATGAGACCCCTTGTCTTTTGATTGCAATAATCTTGAGTCATTGCCCTGTTGTGGTATGCAGTATTGGCAAAGTCAGCAAGTTATAATATCTGTGATTATGATAAGTTGGCTCGTGATGAGACCTCTCACTCTTTAAGATGAAGTGTATCCTTGGATTGTTCCTCTGAAAGTTGCGATTTCCTTAGTAGGGAGGAAGTCATTGTTTCCTTAAGATAGCTCTGGACAACAATAGTAGAGTTTTTGGAAGGAGCTGTTCTACAGAGAATCTTTATTTTGTTATTGATACCTTTCATTACACTGATATAAAACAATTTCTCACTAAAGGTTGTTTTCGTCGAATTTTATGAAGTCGAAACTAGTATCATATCTAGGCTAGAGTCTTTAACTGTATCTTCCAATAATAAAGATCAATTTTCCAAAAGATTTGCTATTTATACAAGCGAAAGATCAAAATCTGAAAGAGAATTGGTGTCTTTTTCGTAAATTCCTAATGTAACCATTCATAACTGGTTTTATTAAAATAAAAATCTAATCTACAAAATAAAAGAGTAATCTTCTAGGGAAAATATTTTTTTAGGATCTGACCATTAACAGGTAAAGAATCTCTTTTACCTGCTAAATACTGCAGCATAAAAGTGGACGGACCTATGACTACTACAATCTGAAAAGGACCAAGCCACATTTGTTGAAATTTTGTATGTTTTCCTTTTTCCTCGTGGGCCTTGTTCCATTTTAAAACTAGATCTCCCATCTAAAAATATTTTCTGGTCATCATGTTTGAATCAAAAGATAATTTCACTAATGCTTGATGATGAGCGTGAGTTCTTTTGGCCTGTTCTCATTGTTCTTGTAACTTAATTATTTCCATTTGCCTTAGCTGTAAGGAGGAAGTTGGTACTTCATCAATGTATTGAACTAAAGATAGAGAGGGGATTGCTAAATGAGTCGGAAGAACCACTTCTTTTCCATAAACTAAATTGAATGGAGAAGTGTCGATGGAGGCTTTTTTCGTTATTCAATCTGCCTATAAAGCATATATTAAAGATTTATGCTAATTTTTATGATTTTGGTCAACTGTTCGTTTGATGATCCTAATTAGGTTTTTATTGGTAGATTCAGCTAACCCGTTCCCTTGTGGATAATAATTGGTGGAATATTTAAGTTTAAAACCTCTTTTAAGTGCAAATTCAGTCATTGCATTTCCAGAAAAGTATGATGCATTATCAAACATTAAAGCGGAAGGCAATCCAAACCTGGTGGTTATGAATTGATCTATAAATTCAATGATATGTTCAACGTTAGCCGTCTTAAGTGGAACTGCTTCTACCCATTTAGTAAAGTAATCTGTTGCTGTAAAGATGTATCTCTGCTGCTTAGAAGAGTGAGGAACGATCTCACCTATTATGTCCAATCCCCACTGATTAAAAGGTTGCTCAATGTTGACTGGCTGTAATGGCAAGGACGGTTTCCTCTGTCTCCCAGCGGCAGTTTGGCAGACTTGACATTTCCTCACGTAATTGTGTGAGTCTTTGAATAATGTGGGCCAGTAATAGCCTGTGCGTAGGATTTTATGTGCAGTTGCATCTCCAGCATAGTGTCCGCCTGCTGGTCCATCATGGAGTTCCTGCAAAACATTTTTAGCTTCAGATTCTTCAAGACATCTAAGTAGAACATAATCATAATTTATCCTAAAAAGAACATTATTCAAGAGTTGATATTGTTTGGCTTTCAACCTTAGAGCTCTTTTCTTAGTATAATCGAGGTGTCAGGGGGCATACCCATTCTTTAGATAATAAATGATATCGACATATAATGACTCATTATCATTTAGGCTTACCTCGTACACTTGTATGTCTGCAGATGGAATTTTGGATATCAGCGATGCTCCGGCCAACATTTTGCAAAAGCCTTGACCTTTTACAATGCTTGCTGGTTTGATTTCTACATCATATTCCTGTAAGGCAGTAACTAAATTGGCTCTTTTCTCACCCACATCTTTTTGCACTAAAATATTTCTTACCGCTGGAAACGGTACAACGATTGTTGTGCGGGTTTTGAGTAAAAAGGGTATGAAATATTTGATTTCTTTGAAAATAGCGTAAGCCTGTTTCTCCACATCTAAATAATTTAATTCAGCTCCCTGTAAATTTGAACTAAAGAAAGCAATCGGGGCTTCTGCCTTCTCTTGATTTCTCTGAGTAAGTATCGCTGCATATGATCTGTCAGATGCAAATGTATATAAAACAAAAGGCTCTGAAAAATTTGGAGTCGCTAAAGATGGAGCATTGATAATTTCTTGTTTGATTAGATTGAATGCCTCATATCGACTTGGCCCCACTTGAAGTTTGAGTTCTTTTTTATCATTGTTTGTAAAGGAGATACAATTCTTGAAAAGTCTGGAACAAATCTCTTTACAAAGTTGATCTGACCAAGAAAAGATTGCATAGCTTTTTTGTTGTGAGGTAGGGAAATTTCGGAAATCTCTTTGATTCTGTCAGGGTCAATGTGAATTCCAGTTTTTGATACTATGAATTCTAGAAGTTTTCCTTCACCTAATGCGAAAAATGACTTTTTAGGGTTGAGTGAAATTCCATACCTGAGACAACGTTGGAAGTTTTGTTTTAAATCTCTGAGATGGTTGCTTCGTGTCTTGGAATAGACAGTTATATCATCCAAATAGATTACCACAAACTTATTAACTAAACTTTTGACTGCAATGTCCATGGCTCTCTGAAATGTGGCACCAGCATTAATCAGACCAAAAGGAATTTTTTTATATGCGTAGGTACCCCATTTGGTTCTGAATGTGGTTTTTAATTGATCTTCAAGATGTACCAACACTTGATTGTATCCTGAAAATCCATCTAAAAAGGAAACTAATTCTGACCCAGTGACTTCCTGCAAGATTTGTTCCATAGGAGGCAAAAGAAAATTATCCTTTTGGAAGGCTTTATTTAAGGTTTCTAAAGTCAATACAAATTCTAATATCCTCGTTTTTCTTTCTAACAGGGACCATGTTAGAGACCCATTTGGAATGTCGAACGGAGAAAATTATTTTGGCTTTCAATAACTTGTTGAGTTTGGATTTAATCTAGTTTTCTAAATTGGGATGGGTTTTTCTTAACTTTTGTTGGATTGGTTTTGCATTTTCCATCATTGGAATAGTATGCTAGATGATAGAAGTGTCGTATGTTTTAAGTTCGTCATAGTTCCAATGTAATATCCTCCTTAATAATAAATAATAAATAATTAATAAACTAATGAAAATAATACAAAAAATAAATAATTAATAATAAAAATAATGAATAATAATAATAATACAAAATAATAAGTAATAATAAAAAAATAATAATTTAATAATAAATGAACCAACCTTGATAATAAATAATAAAGAATTAAAAAAGATAACATAATATAAAAAAATGATATAAAAGAAATAAGTAATAAAATAAAAATAAGATAGATAACCATATTTAAGAATTTAAAAAAAAAGAAGAAATTATCAAAAAGAAGGAAATAAAACAAGAAAACTAAAAATCAAAAGAAAAGTAAAGAATAAAACAAGAAAAAAAGTTGCATGCAGACACATGGAGTGTGTGCATGTGGTTCCCCTTCCAATGTTTTGTTCTATTTAATAGATGGTGAGGAGGATGGAAGGTATCCATCATTCCGAGATTCTATCTGTCATTCTCTTGGAAGAATGGTATACTAAGACTTAAGAGCACTGGTAGTAGTCGTTGATTGAGGGCTCGGGGGTGGCCAGTTGTAGCAGAATCCTGCACAACTGAGCCTACGGTTGGGAGGAGACTCGTCCCCAAAACCCTGTTGCGGTAAGCATACTTCTACCACAGGTAAGCCCAGGTAAGTACACTTCATAGTTTAAATTTAATGTTAATAAGTTAATTAGATATCTATTTTGGGCTGTTACATGTATTTCGTTATGCTTCACAGTTCATTCATATTCGTTTGCAGTGAAAGTTTCTAAGTAAGAAAAGCTAGAATTCAGTTTATTGCTCTGCCTTTGGGAAAGTTTTCACGTTCTCTGTTTTTCTTCTGTTGAAAAGGATTCATGTATTTATGCCCTTTTCACCCTCTTAAACAATCTTTCCATTTCACATTATTTCAAATCTAATTGCTAGACATTCTGCCTGTTTTGCCTCATGAAGTAGTCTGTGCCTTTGTGTTAAATTCTTTGCTCATGTTGTTCTTTGGTCCCATACATCCCAGGAAACCCAGTCATCTATCAAAATACTTCTTTCATATTTATTTACCTAGCCTAAAATCAATATTCATTGTAAGTCATCTTAGACCATATTGTTTATTCTTCACTGAGCGTGACTCAGAGAGAGCCCTCTCATGTTCTAGTAGGGCTAGCTACCAGACTGAACGTGGTTTGTGGTTAACCTGAATTTTGCCTTCCTTCAGCCTAAGGAAGATTTAGGCTCTAACATAGTGGCGACTCCATTGGGGACTGAAATTACACCCCTTACTTCTGATAATTCTAAGCTTCTAGATGATAAGTTTAGGATTTTATAGGCTAAGTAAGTTGTTCATGTCCTTTTGATTTTTTTTAAATAGCACGCTAGCTTCTAGAAGATATACCAGAGCTAATCCAGATCCAGATCCTCCTCACATCTATGAAAATCCCAATTTGATTCCAAGACTTATTCGTCATGAGAGCTCTATATCTCCTGTGTTCAAATCCCATTCATGTCTTGACATTTTTGAGTATCTTGAAGAGCTATATTTTGATGAGCAGTTTGAAATATCATTGTTCGAGACCAAATCCGAAAGGGAGGTTGACTCTACGGTCCCCAGTCCACAGTTTCTTGTAGACCTAGAAACTGAAAGGGCTAATCGGTCAATTGATAATTATATTGTGACAAAGCTTCAAACTCCAATTGTTAATCCCCTACAAACTGCACACACTCCTCCAACACCTCCAAGACCAAACCTACCAAGAGTGATGGCTGCTCGTTTTGCACCTCTTACACTGCCTCAAGTTTTAGATGATATGCCCGCAGATTATCAAAGCAAAATCCTGTTGTTTGATGGTGCTCCTAACAGCATTACCGCTCAGCAACATGTGGACAAAATGGCAGATTTCTGTGACCTTCACGAGATCGATGCAGAGAATGTGATAATGAGACTCTTTGTACAGACATTTGTAGGTGAAGTGAGGAAATGGTTCAGAGGTTTTCCGGCTGCATGTATCGCTACCTTGGCCGACCTGCAAGGACACTTTTTAGGCCGCTAGGAAGTGAAAAAGAATCCTCTTCAAATTCTGGCTGAATATGAGCAAATCAAACGAAACACTGGTGAGTCGGTCCAAGACTACTGCATTAGATTCAATTATGTTTATAATGAAATTCCCAATCATCTAAGGCCACCTGTGGGGCTAGCCATGGTGAAGTTTCCAGATGGTTTTGATGCTGACATGGCTTATCAATTAAGAGAGAGAGAGAGTCGGCCACAATGGAAGACATGCAGAAGATCGCGGTCAGCATTGAAGCAAATCTACTGACCAAGAGGGATAGAGCAAAGGCAGAAAAGAAGGTCATCGTAAAAGAAGAATCTTCCTCGGTAGACCAATTACTCCGAAAGGTAGAGCAGATGCTTGAAAGGGTGAAACTTGACAAACCTGAGCCACAAGTTAGAAATCCTAACTTCCATGGCCAGCAGCAGCCACAATATAGAATAAGGCAGAGAGATCATCGAGCCGAAGATCATATAGCACAGCAGCCAATACAGCCACCTTTGCAGCAAAATTTTGTGCATGGACCAGAGTCAGATGAGGATGAGAATATAATAGGTGAAGAAAACCACTTCTTTACTCCTGATGATTTTCCTATTTATATTACTGAGGATGAGGAGTATACAGAAAGTTGAACTGCACACAAAGATGCAGATTTCATTCTAGCAAATGCCACCGTTTTGGAGGAAGAATCAGATGAGTACCAAAGAGACTATATGAATGCTCTATCTGCCCAACAGCAGCGATATTCACTTAGAAACAGAGACGTGCCGGTTAGACCAATTCAGTAGAGGAAGGACATTGCGGCATCAAAGAATGATTCATCAGTTTCACAAAGGAAAGGAAAGGAGGCGGTTGATCCTGATAGCAGCAAATCACCATCAGCAGAAAAATCAAATCAGCCAATTGCATCGAAAGAAAAGGAAAGGAAAGAAATCCCAGTCAAAGAGGTAGAAAAGATTTCCGCTTTTAATTTAGAGAATGAAATTTCTAAATTGAAGGTATCCATTCCCTCGACTGAAATAATGAGGAACAACAGTTATAGAGGGCAAGTGTCTAAAATTTTGAACTTTAACCCAATATCTAACATGGTGAATGTCGAAGATGATAAACCTGAAATGATTTTTGGGCCAGCATTGAATGGTGATTCTCTAGATAATGATGTGCCACCTTTTTATATCAGTTTAAGATTGCATGATTTTGTGTTACATAATGCCATGTTCGATTCTGGAGCTTCTCACAATCTCATGCCCAAGGCTATCATGGATAAGTTGGGTTTGGACGTCACCCACAAATACCATGATCTCTATTCGTTTGATTCCAGCAAAGTAAGATGTATCGGGCTCATCAAAGACTTGGTTGTGAGTCTGGATCAAATCCCAATGAAGAATGTTTTGATGGATATTGGTGTAGCAGATATTCCTCCCAGGTTTTGGCATGCTTCTTTCCAAGTCTTGGGTAGCAAAATTGAAAGGGACACTACAACTAGATTTCTCCTATGCAATGATTCCGGTGTTTGGCCAAATGAGGAAACTTTATCGGGAACAAAAAATGAAATACATGATTAAAAGCAAGGAGAAACCAATAAATCATCCGATCAATTATGTACATACAGATTTAGAGTCTTTCGTTTTGTATTTTGATAGTTTCAATGATATCAATAGTCAATTAGTAGAAGCAGAAAATATTCTGGAAATAGCAGAAAATTTCAGAGGAGTTTTAAAGAAAGAAGGACAAGAACAGCAGAACATCGTTGAGCAATCAGCTGAAGGTAATGGACAGCAAGCAGACAAAGCACACGAAACAGATTTTCAGCACTTGCAAGAAGAGGAAGAAGGTTTGTGGACCATGGATTTCGATGGAGCAGTGGGAAATGATGGCGTTGGAATTGGTATTTGGGTACGTAGTCCTTTCTCCACCCTGAACAAAGTGCCTAGTAACGTGTGGGTGTGCTCTTACAAATTAGCTTTTGATTGTTCAAACAATGAAGATGAGTATGAAGCTCTGATTGCTGGCCTAAAAATTCTAAGAAAGCTGAATGCTAAAAGGATTGCAGTATATGGCGACTTCGAATTGGTGATTAAGCAGGTCAGAGGCGAATATCAAGCAAAGCATCCTCGGATGCGGGCATACCAAAATGCAGTTCTAAACATCCTAAAATTATTTTCAGAATATACCTTCACATGTGTGCCTCATGTGCAAAATAGCATTGTTGATGCTCTTGCTAAGGCAGCAAGTAGTTTGAAGATCCCAATGAGCTCTAGTAATAAATTCAAAATCCATATCAAGCATCGTCTAACTATCCTAGACAATCAAAGATATTGGCAAGTTTTCCAAGATGATGAGGAGATTGATGATTTTCTGCAAAACAAAGGTAAGTTCAAAGAAACCTCAATTGATGTAGAAAATGATGATGGTAAAGATGATGTGTAGATCAATCAAATGGACATGTTACAGCTAAAGAATAACATCATTCCTAAAGGCTTGATACCTTTAGAAGAACTCTTTGATCAAGATGATGTAGCCTGCAAACCAACATTGCAGCCAACGGAGAAGGGTGTGGAAGAGGTCAATGTTGGAACAGCTGCTAATCCTAAAATGGTAAAATTGTCTAAAGCATTGCCACAAAGGATAAAAGCCAAATATATCAGTTTACTGTCTTCATTTGCCGATGTGTTTGCTTGGGACTATTCTGACTTGAAGACATATGATACCAATATAATTCAGCACACTATACCCATTAAGCCCAATCAGAAACCTTTCAGACAGAAGTTGAGAAGGCTAAATCCAAAACTACTGCCATCAATTGAAAAGGAGATAAACAGGTTGTACAAATCAGGAATCATTGTTCCCATCATATTTTCGGATTGGATCTCTAATTTGGTGCCCGTACGAAAGAAGACAGGTGAGATTCGCTTGTGCATTGATTTTAGAAATATCAATAAAGTTTCGTTGAAAGATAACTATCCAATGCCTAAAATGGATCATATACTTCAGTGAGTAGTGGGAACATCTCGTATGTCACTACTTGATGGTTATTTTGGATATAACCAAGTTTCTATCCATGAAGATGACCGAGACAAGACACCGTTCACGACTCTGTGGGGAACTTTTCATTACGCTAAAATGCCTTTTGGTTTGAAGAATGCGAGTGCCACATTTCAGCGTGCAATGGACTTAGCTTTCGCAAATGAGAAGGATGTCTTTTTGGTTGTGTACCTGGATGATCTAACGGTGTTTTCCATATCTGATGAGGAACACATGTACCTTCTGAAAATTGTCTTTCAAAAGTGTAGAAAATATGGCCTGTCACTGAATCCGAAAAAGAGCTTATTCGCCATGGAGGAAGGAAAATTACTCGGGCACATTATCTCAAAAGATGGCATTCGTATTGACCCAGCACGTGTACAAGTGATTCAGCAAATCGATCTGCCCCGGAATAAGAAAGAGATTCAATCTTTCAATGGTAAAATGAATTTTCTATGCTGCTTTGTACCTAATCTTGCTGAACACCTATGAGAGATTACAAACATGCTTAAGAAGGACAACCAAGTGAAATGGACGGAAGAGGTTGTAAAATCTTTCAATTTAGTCAAATTGGCTCTTTCTTCAGCTCCAGTTCTAATCAGCCCGGACTGTACTCAGGATTTTATATTGTTTTCATTCGCTTCTGAGCATACAATGGCAGTTGTGTTGTTGCAGAAAAGAGACGATCACAAAAGACCAATTGCTTTCTTCAGCCGAGCCATAAGAGATGTAGCCTTAAAATACAACATCATTGAGAAGCAAGCCCTTGCACTTGTGAAAGCATTGAAAGATTTTCGGGTATATATTCTACATTCTCGTATTTTGGCTTATGTTCCTAACGCTGCTGTCAAAGATGTTTTAGTGCAGACAGATCCGGAAGGAAGACGAGGCAAGTGGATTGCAGCTTTGTTGGAGTATGATGTGGAAATAAAGCCCACAAATCTTGTTAAAGGGAAGGGATTGGCAAAGTTAATGGCTGAATCAAACTTGCACATCTTAGACATAAATCTTATCGCTGCTATGTCCGATGAGAATGAGGAAGGTTCGTCAATTCAGGTATGTGAAATGTTTGCTCTTTCACATACCTGAATGTTCGTCAATTCAGGTAAGATATCATATATGTGCTTAAAAATTTGTCACCACCGCCCGGTATGACTAGAAAAAAATATAGAACTCTCAAATTGAAAGCTGCCAAGTTTTGCATTCTAAATTCTACACTTTATTGGAAAGATCCCGGTGGCATTCTGTTGAATTGTTTGGTGGAAAAAGAGGCAAAGCAGGTCATGGAGGATTTCCACGAAGGAGACTGTGGTGGTCACCTTTTTGGAAAACAACAGCAAATAAAGTCCTAAGAGCGGGATACTATTGGTCGACATTGTTTGCTGATGTATATATGGTTGTCAAGAGCTGTCATAAATGTCAGCTTTTTGAAGGAAGGTAGAAATTACAGCCTTTGCCACTTAAGCCCATTGAGGTGAGTGCCCCTTTTCAGCAATGCGGGTTGGATTTCATTGGTGAAATTCATCCCGCTTCTTCCGGTTAGCATAGATGGATCCTCACAGTGACAAATTATTTCACGAAATGGATCAAACCAATTCCCACTAGACAAGCTACAGATGCAGTAATTATTTCATTCCTTGAAAATAACATCTTGTCTCGCTTTGGTTGCCCGAGTAAGTTAATCATTGATAACGCAGAAGCTTTCAAATCAAAAAGGATGGTAGAGTTTTGTCATAAATATCACATCATTTTGCATCACTCAACTGCCTATCATCCGCAAGGAAATGGACTAGCAGAGTCTTCTAATAAATCGTTGGTCAACATCATTAAGAAGCTGTTGGAAAAAAACAAGAAGAGTTGGCATAAGAGGTTGGTCAATGCACTTTGGGCAGATCAGGTCAGTGAGAAGAAATCATTTGGTATGTCCCCTTTTGAGCTTGTTTATGGAGTTGATACAGTGTTTCCTGCCTCTCTCCCAGCCCCGGTAGTCAAACTTCTTTAGGAGGCCAGCAGTGAAGATGATCCTATGCAGAGAAGATTGAATCAAATGGTCCATTTGCAGCAGACCAGAGAAGTTTTCCAAAACATGTCCAAGTTGCAGGAGAAGATTAAGAAAATTTATGATAGAAAAGAAAAGGCAGACAAATTTCAGTTAGATGATGTGGTGCTGAAGTGGGATGCAAGGAATGAGGAAAAGGGTAAGCATGGTAAGTTCGAGAATCTTTGGAAAGGTCCCTTCAAGATTGCAGCATATCTGGGTCAGAATGCCTTTTTCTGAAGGAAATGAATGAGGAATATTGTCCAGGAGGGCCGATCAATGGTTGGCTACTCAAGCGGTACCATTTCTGAGTTGTTGACGCTGCTTCCATTGTCACTGTAAATACCATTTTATTTCAGTTTGGTTAGAGTTTGTCAAGTCAGTCCTCAAGTCATTTCAAGATCAAATTTGAGTTAGTTTTTCGGCCATTTTGGTTTCATAAATGAGTCAGAGTCTTTTGTTGTTTGTCGAAATAATGACTCCATAGCCCAGTGGACGAAAGGCACTGTCTAGCTCTTCGAGCGATCTGCTATTCTTGGCACCTCTAAGGAGCTACCATCCCCCATTGGAGCCAATGTTAGATTCGGTCTTGTCAGTCCTCCATCAGAGATCAAAACTCTTTCTGAATTTCATTTTTAGGTGTCTCGCTCCATCCACTCAGTTGCATTTCGCTAGGGGCATGCCATAATCTGACGGAAGGGTATTGTCAGTCATTACCCCTTACCCCTCATGTCTGGCACCTGTTGGCTTAGGTCTTTTCATCAATGTTTATTAAAGTCCATGACAGTCAATGTTTTATCTTTTGATGGAAAAGAGTCATTTCAGTCAGTGGGTCTAGGGATTAGTTAATTTGGTCTTCGACCATGTCCCATAAATCCATGCAAGCCAGAGGGAGGCCCTTACCAAATTGTGATTTAAAGATTTTCATCGTCATGTTGACAAATTACGACTGTTCTTCAAAACTCTGTTTTAAAGAAAAGTCAACAGTGTGTCATTTGTAACAATTTTCAAAAGTTTTCAATTGATGTCTTCAGGCACAGTCATGGTTTCCTTTGCCAAATGCCATGTCAGCTACCCTTGCAAAAAAGTGCCAAAAATTTCATCATTTTAGTCAAAAATCTAAAAAGGAAAGTGAAATATGAAGTTGCATTAAATCATGGAAAAAGTGCCAAAACAAAACATTTCCAAAGTGGGTTTTGAAGAAACAAAAATCAAAACCATGACTCTAATGTCTTTATATAGATTTTTCATAAGACTCAATGTCATTTTGCACACCAAGGTCAAAGAGAAGCATTTCAAAGCTATTGTGAGATCTAGCACGTGTTTTGGGTGAAGTTGGAGGTATCTTGACAGGTGCGGCGCACAGGCGGAGTGGCGCGGTGCACTAAGGGAGCGCGACGCACTGGGCGTGACCACATAGTGTTAAACAACATGGGTGCACTACACTCAAACAGTGTGACGCACTGGGTATGCTGCGCGGCGCATACACATAAAGGCCCGATTTTGCTCCGAATTGCAACAAATTGCCTTTTAATCCCTTGAACTTGCCAAGTAGGGTTGACATCTTGGTTGCTCATCCATTTTTTTGTTAGTATGATGATGGTTTATGGACGCTTATGGTTTCAATAAAAACTCTTAAACCCTACCACTTAAAGTCATCAAAACCATTGATGTTAGGGTTGCGAATTCATTGTGTTGATGCCAAGGTTCCTCCTCCATTTTCATCTTTCCCTTCTTTCCATCGTTCCCTTCTCTCCTATCCCATTTTTCCCATTTTTCCCTACCCTAAAACGTTACTAAACACCTATCCCCTATCCCCTCCACTCATTTGTCAAATGAAAAACCCCAAAATCCTACCTTATATAAATTCCCAAACCCTCCTACATGTCCCTAAACAAAATTTCTCCCCATAATCCCTAATCCCTTCATATTATTCCCCTTCCTAACAATCCCTTGTTGCATTGTTCCCCTTGGTGGCATAATTCAACTATATTGCATTACAACACAGAGTTTCATACATCATTAAAGGGCAGTTCAAGCACAGTCCATATACAGTAGCATCTTTTCTTCAAGGAATTTGGTACAACAGTCATGGCATCTGAGCACTCATCTGATTATGAAATGGAAACCCACAGTGTCTCATCCTCAGAAGAATAGGCTCCCCGGATACCTCATAAAAGTGGCAGACATGTTAGGGAAGAACCAACCACCCTTACAGAATTGCAGGCTTGCCCTCTTGCTATGTCGTGTTTCCAGCATCTGTCATGCTTTGAGTTTTGTCAAAAGGTGGCTAGTGTTTGATTTCATCATGAGTTGGCTCGTCTTTTTGTGCTTCACTTACATGGAGATCACAACATCTTAGCCAGTGTCACTTTCACACTTACACCTGAATCTGTCTCATTAGCGACCGACATACCGAACGTTGCAGAACCATGGAACAAGAAACAGAAGGTTGATCGACAGCATTATGACCCATACATTAAAGCCGGTTTCTTGAGGTAGCTCAAAATAGTCTTTCCATTATGATATCTGAAAGATGAATATGGTCCACTAATGAAGTTAATCATGAAATATTTCAGCTGTGAGGGAAGGTTCTCTCGTTTATATGCTTATCACATCAGGTTGCTCATGAATTTTACCAGGGTACGGATGATGAGCATCCCATATTTCATTTGCAGGAACATAGAGAGGATGAACACCTTTATGCAGCACAAAACCCCTCGGTAGCAACTTAACATTGTTTATCATTTTGCTCTTATTAATATTTTGGTGGTTCATCAGCTTGGATTGCAGGGCATTACTTGGGATGATTTCATCTCCCGTGACCTATTCAGCACTTCACAGGGATTATCAGAGGTTAAACATGAGATAGGTGGTCCTTCTCATCAGTATGAGCGCCATGAGACCGCTAGTGTACCGGTATTCATCACATATCAAAGGGGCGTTAGACATCTATTCGCATCAGCAAAGTGAGTGTTATCTCCACCCGGGGTGGAAGGGGCCTCACTTCCGACATCAGCAACACAACTATAGGGTAGAGGTAAGGAGCCAATGCATGACGAGGGGCCATCAGGTGAACGAGAGACTAACTTCATTCTCATTCATGATGATGATACAGATGTGAAGAGTGCCAAACTTAGAAGGATCATCCAGGAGTAGCAAACAGAGATCAAAGCCTTGTCTCTTAATTTGGAGAGGGCTATGTGGATTATCAGATACTTGGAGCAGAGGAATAAACAGCTTGAAGACCAGTAGGAGATCATGGAGCTGTAAAACATCCGCGAGAATCGCCGATCTGCCCAACAGAGGAGGATTGAGCTCACTCCATTAGAGCAAGAGATTAATGATGACTGAGAGTCTTGGCTCGAGAGGATCAACATCCACCTTGAGAGACTGCTAGAAAATTCTGACGAGGACAAAACATTGTTGAGGCATATGGTTTATCACTACAGGGCACGTAACATGAGTTCCAAGGCTTGGATAAGGAATTTGAAGGCGAAATTGAGGAAGGAAACAAAAAGACAAAAGAGGGAAAAAGAGAAAGATCGGCTCTGAATCTTGGCTGAAGCATCTTTGGCCCAGCATGACACTTCATAGAGAAGCTCCAGCCCAGATTTCAAAAAATTTGGGGCACTTTTCGTCTTTTGACAAATTTTGGTACAAAAACAGGGTTTTTCTCCCTGTGCGTCGCGCCACGTGGCGCGCGGTTATGCTAGGGAGCTCTAAATTGAAAAAAACATTATATTTTTGGATTCGGCATGAAAAATCATGACTGCTGGTGCATGGCCAAGAAGTTTGGGCAAGTTTTGAGTCCTACGGAGGTCAAAAACACTCACCAAATGACCTTTCTGCCCGTATTTTGACACATAGGAAGCAGTCTTGGGAGATTGAGGTTTTGGAGAGGCAAATGGGCACCAAATTCAGAAATTCGACTTGGGTTGGAAAGTAGACTAGCAGGGATTTCCAACAAGCACACTTGGGCTCAATTTGGACTTCAGAAAGTACCTCAAAACCACCTCCAAAGTGGCACGATGCATACAATTTTGGGCGCGGCTCACATAGACCCAAAGGCCAAAATCACTTCCGCTCCGTGAAATTTCGATTTGCATTTTCCCCAAGTGGGCCCATCCATTTAAAATACATTTTTCTCAGCATCAAAGGCAAAGTTTGAAAAACATTTTCATGAAAGGTTGGCTCCTATCCAAGTGGCAAAAGGAAGGTGAGGAGTCACCCAAACAATCTACGCTACCGTTTTGTTATTTTTGTAACGCTGCACCTGTCACTAATGGTTGGCTTTTCATTTCCAGTTTGTAATGATTCAAAAAACTCCATAAGTTTGGGTCGATCCATTTCCTGATGGAAAAGTCTATTTATTGTATGAAAAACCATTTGCAAAGGGTTGGTTGCAATTTCTGGGAAACGGTGGGAGAGAAACTCAGTTACTCGTTGTACATTTTGACAGAGAATTAATGAAAGGTTGTGTCTCTGGTTCATGAGATTCCTGTGGTGTGAGTTTAGCAAATGTATTTTCTTTTTGTTTCATATGTATTTCGTTATGTTTCACAGTTCATTCATATTCATTTGCAATGAAAGTTTCTAAGTAAGAAAAGATAGAATTCAGTTTATTGCTCTGCCTTTGGGAAAGTTTTCACGTTTTGTGTTTTTCTTCTGTTGAAAAGGATTCATGTATTTATGCCCTTTTCACCCTCTTAAACAATCTTTCCATTTCACATTATTTCAAATCTAATTGCTAGACTTTCTTCCTGTCTTGCCTCACGAAGTAATCTATGCCTTTGTGTTAAATTCTCTGCTCATGCTGTTCTTTGGTCCCATACATCCCAGGAAACCCAGTCATCTATCAAAATACTTCTTTCATATTTATTTACCTAGCCTAAAATCAATATTCATTGTAAGTCATCTCATACCATATTGTTTATTCTTCACTAAGCGTGACTCGGAGAGAGTCCTCTCCTGTTCTGGTAGGGCTAGCTACCAGACTAAGCAGGGTTTGTGGTTACCCTGAATTTTGCCTTCCTTCAGCCTAAGGAAGATTTAGGCTCTAACACAACTAATAATACCAAACCCAAGTTTCCAACCGTAGGGAATGTGTGTTATTCATGTGGCTCAAAGGCTTCAGCTGCATGGATGAGTCGACTTGCATGTGGTTGTAGTCAATATTTTATTTTGGCAAGCCCGTGGCTGAGACTCAATACCCTAAATCAGAATTATGAACTTCAAACCCTGTAATTTCACCTTTGTGTTAACCGATTCTCTGTGGACTTGCCTCAGACTTCTGCCAGCTGAAACCAAGGAAGAGAATAGAGGAGCATCAATAAGAAACATAAATATAATATAAATAAATAAATAAATGGCTAACCTAATTTATCACATCATTCCTTAACAACCTATATATATACCCTATTCATAGCTCATGGATACATCGTTAAGGTTGAAGAATATCTATTGTCGCATCCCCTGATGATGGACTCACTTGGCAGTCCGAAACGTTGGGTTCACAAAACTCTGTAACAGGTCATTCCTCTATCTAAAGAGAATAGAGGAACTATTAATGATCATGTCCAAATGAGGTTGATGTCACTTGTATTTATAGACTTCCAAGAGTGTCCAATTTTCTTTGGGGTTGACCTAATCAAATATTAACATGGGGGATTTAATTCAAAAATACACTTTCACTTGTCCAAATTGAGTGCTTAAATAGTCAAAATTGATCCTCTCGAAAAGTGGAATCTTGTCCCATGGTTGGAATTTTTCATTGAGTTGCCAAATTAACCCTTCCTCTCAGCTAGGGATAAATTCCAACTATATCGTGTAATCACTGCAAGTATCCTGTCATCAAATCATATCCTCTCTCAAGTATCTCATCATCAAATGTTGTTACTGCTCATCTCGGTTCATCTCTTATCATTCCTTTTTATATCTTGATTTTTGTTACTCATATGGTGAACATTATTGAATATAAAATAAGAATAATTTTATTATATGGGAGCATAAGCTACCACCCTATATTCATCGGGGAACCACTGCTACCACCAGGAATCATTACCAACATGGATCCTAATGCTACTACCTGGGAATCATCAGTGGGGAACCAATTCTATGACCTGAATCAACATCAGAGAGGCTATGTCAATCCAAAACAATATCAGTGAGCACATATCAAATTGAAACCATGTTGGGGATCTTAGTATCAACCCAAAACTACATAGGGGAGCACATCTCAACCCAAAATCTCATGGGGGAGAAAACATCTTTGACCCCATATTGAGAAACATGAGTTATCACATTTGGGAGCACATCTCAACCCATCCTATTTCTCA
Source organism: Pinus taeda (assembly GCA_000404065.3). Taxonomy (NCBI): domain Eukaryota; kingdom Viridiplantae; phylum Streptophyta; class Pinopsida; order Pinales; family Pinaceae; genus Pinus; species Pinus taeda. Next base: position 114,030 of record APFE031472143.1, read on the forward strand.
TTGATGTTCTTAAAAATGACCCTCAAGATTTATGTAGTAGAAGACCTGCATCATAATCAGCTTGCATTGTACACCACCAAGCACTCTCTCAACTCATTGTCCAGACAGGGAGCGATATTCCAAACAATCCTAGCTTGTGGGTATGATTTCAACTGTGATATACTCTACATAAACTATGATAGGTGGAAAATATGGGAGAAACATCTACCACCCTTTTGTCTAGTAATCTCTCAACCTCAGGAGACCTCTATCTCAATTCCTCACACTAGGAGCTTAGACAGGGGGGAAGAGCTAGCTCAGTGTTTTCGATTAGTCCTACTTTTTGTATATTAGAAACATATCATCGTGCTCATGTCTGGTATCACCTTGAAAAAATTACTGAAGAGTTCAATCATCATGTCTCAATACAAGCAGTCTCCTATTCATATATGACATCAAATCAAATATTATATTAGAAAAAATATATATCACAAAATGATACCTTATTCATCCTCATTCTCATGGAGGCAGCAACCACAAGCCTAAGCTTCTCTCATAAAAAGATATTGTACCAATATATAAGGATATCTCAGTCCCAACTATATATGATATTCTTTTCCAATCATATCGCTCTCTATATTAGCACATTGTATCATTGTCATATCCAAACTCGTTCAAAATATCTTTCCAAGGAGTTTCTTCAACCTACCTCATAGCTAGTCATGCCAGCAACTTCGTACTCAACCTTACTCATGCTTAGAGCTATGAACTTCTCATCCAAAATATCATGGTAGATCTCATACTAAGGCAACATCCAAATTTTCTCATCTCATCAATAACAATCCCAAACAACATTGGTACATCCATACAATCACATATCGTAGGAAGAATATCTCAGACCAAAATTGATCATCCCATGCAAATAACCTGAAGACAACACACAATGTGTGAAGAGGTTCAATCATGAATCCACTCAAGTTTATCTATGCACAATACGCGCGCGCGCACACACACACACACACATATATGATGGGTGTTCACATGGAACATAAATGATTCAATCAATTATTGGTTGCGAAGTCAAGTTCAATAATATCTCTTCATAACTTCTTGAAATTAAATCAGAGTTTCCAAGGATATGCATTTCCACTTTCCAAAAACTCTTGAATATCTACATGATATAGATTTTCTTTTCCAAACTTTAGAAAATATTTCATCATGCCATGATTCTTCATTTTGAGATTCAGAGGCCAACTTCCTCTTACTTTGATCATTAGAGGCTCATTATCTGTCAAGAATAGACCATCAATGTATAAAAAAAATCAAATTCATATCTTGGACCTCCTTCAAGGTAGAGGTTTGGATTTGCACATCTTCCTGGCTTAACGAGGTAACTGTCAATGCAGACATACTAGGCTTAGGGAGCTTGCTTCATACAATGATTTCTGCAAACATAACACTTGACCAAACCAATATTCTCAGACTTACACAAATCAATATTGTGCAATCAAATCAACTAAGTCAACTTATCAAGCCTTAGATGCCAGATCAAAACTAATATCAAAATCATAAAAGTTTCTGCGAATATCCTTGTGACAAACTCTTCAGACAAAATGTCAGGTAGATATCATATCCAAATACCAAGTCATAACTTCATCTATTGTCATGTCAAAAAATTGTTATTAACCAATATCAAATTCCATTAACCCATCCATATAATCATAACATGAATTATTTTTTTCACTAGATGAAAACACATATACCAAGGATAAGTCACAATTGTTTATATTCCAACCAATGTGCCAAAGCCAATGAATCCAACACAAAATCAATGCCAACATTAATCACTGGAAGTTGTTATGCCTACATAACACTGTCATCAAGGAAAATCATCAATTATCAAGTCAAAACCTCAATTTTTTATCACTATGAATGCAAACAATCCATAAGCCAACACATATATATTAACTGTCAGGTATCATGTCAAAATTTCAATACAAGTCATCAATAAGCCAAATGTTGTCAAACCCTTGTAACTTTTATCAGATACTGTCATATACTAACTTGAATTATCAAATCAAAACAACATACTAATTGCATATTCCAGTTCCCTACAAACACAAGTTTAATCAACACACTCACATTCTCTATAGTAAGTCAAACATTCAAACTTCCCTTCTCGTGGAAATTTCAACTATTTTCTCCATATCTATAGGATTGTCATACTCTAGCTACACTTTTGATTTCATGCATTATGCTTCAGATTTTATGACCTATAGGCATAGCCTCACCCATAGGCCTTCTTCCGTGTGGTGAAGAGGCTTACAACCACACTCCTAAGCCTCTTTCCCAATGGTTGGGGTTTAGACTAGGAGGAAAGCTCTCTTCTTACAGATCAAAAATATCAAATATTTGTCTATTTATGTCAGAAATATTACTTCAATGATAAAGGATCTTATATGCATTTAATGAAAATGATAATAGGTGTATGGATCTTATGGAGAGTTTCTCTGTCTGATTAGGAAGCTACTTCAGTCATCATCATTCAAAACATCAACTTGTTTATCCTAATACTGTCATGCATCATGAGATCACACTATATCAAGTTATAAAACATATATTTCATCATTCAACATCGGCTACTTCATCATCATATGAACATGACATCAAACTTTCATCAAGGGTTAGGGTCATATGATTAGGGTAGATAACAGGTGTATCATCATACATTAAGGATCATAATCACTAGATTACTTTTTTATATTTATTCAATAATCAAGTCAAGGAATCCAAATTTATCACATTTTCCAATATACTAAGCTTATCAAAACCTAAACAAGGTCAAGAAGAAGATCTTGAATATAAATCTTATTATTACACTTTCATCATCAAGGTTATCGTACTTATGACAACCATTAACAATAGTATCAAGATCAATGCATCTAGGAAATTCATCATGTCTAAGATTTAATATGCTTTTCCAAACATCAACTATACCAATAGATCAAAAATCAATGTTTCTAATTAGTTTCAGCATTACTTAATACCAAGTGCACCATCTCATCATAAGTACCATGAATCAAATTTACTTTCATATACATGCATGAGAAAATTGTGAAGGTGCTGGTTTATGGGGTCTTGACCCAGGTTTAGAGTTAGTTGCATGAACCAACAAATCCCTACACTACTGGCCCTTTCGGCAACAACCCGCGTAGCGTAGGCTGCCATCTCACCCGAAGCAGTATGGGGGGATGCAAGAACCAAGTTTCTGCATCTAGAGACTAGTGTGATGTCTTCCAGTGCCTCAAATATTCCTTCGTGTAGGTCAATAAGTTCTTAGGGCACGTTGCTACAACCTTGCTAAAACAACCTTCATATCTTCACCAAGGTCTACGATCAGTCCTTGCAGACCTCTAATAGTCAATTTGTCTACTTACGTGCATCAGAAAGCAGTTCTAAATTAGTGTTCACACATATTTACTTAAGTTATTCATAAACACAAGAGAATCACCAGAATCTTTCTGAAAATACTTAAAGATGCATTGTGTATGTTATTAAGACTTATTCAATAGAATCACGTAACATTCGATCAATATTTCATAAAAAAAATCATTCATCAACGACATGTAACATAAATAGACAAGAACATAAATACTCAATAATTCTTCAGAAACTTGTCTTTATTAATCTCAATTCACCAGTTACATACTCAAACTACCTTGTGCACATGGCTGCAAGGGTCTGCGCACTCAGCTGCAGACTCTACCTAGGCCTCCGCGCACTTAGTTGCAGAGCCTTTCCTTCTTTACCTACTTGCAGGAAGTAGAGCCTTCCTACCTTAAGCTAATGCTCTCTATCACTTCTCTTCCAACTTCCTCTTCCTTTTTTTTCTTTTCCCTTCATTAAGACTCACTATTTATAGGCTTTTCATACAATTCCATGGTCTGCGGACCATGGGTTAATCTCAAAATTGACTCAAAACTTTACATAAAACAAGGGGCTAAGCCCTTTTGATTCTTATTCATCTACGCGCTCCGCATCCACAAATTGTGGAGACTTCACATTATTTACAAAACTGTACCAAAACTTGGGTTATCTTAACCCCAAACTAACCTAGGGGACCCCATCCCAATAGGCCCCCAACACAAAGATTGTGACTCACCCTCGAGTCACTCTACTAGCACTGTGATCTTATTACGAAGACCCCCCAGCTCCACTTGAATACTACAACTTCAGCAGCCCTCTGTGTCACTACCTGTTTAACTTCTTCAATCAATTACTCCGTGGTTGGTCCTTCCACTTCCAACCTAATCATTTTTTGTGTCTGATGTAGTCATTTAATATTTTCCCGAATGGATGTCGTGACCTGATAAGCCTCTTCCAACCAAGGCTGCAACCTGGCCTTTATTAAGGCCTCCTTCTTCTGTGCTTCCTCCACCTAGTAGCTTCTTTCCCTCCTGTAACTTGGCAAGGTGCTGTGCAGGTTCTGTAGAGTGCGTAGTCACCCTGAGCTCATCATATTGGTGCTTTAGCTCCCATACCTATGTGTTTAATGTCTGCAAGTTCAGATCTTCCTACAGATTGGTCACTAGCTCCATAGCCAACTCAAACAGTGCCACATAGTCAGTGATTGTGGCATCCAAGGTAGCCATGCCTTTCTTTATTGCAACTCCACACTACTCCCAGACCTTCGACAGAGTCATGGGTTGTAACTTTAACTATAGCTTTGCAATCTTCATGTTGAACTCGAAAGTTACCCATCCAACTTCTACTTTAGCCTCACGCACACTAGCGGCTAGTTTTCTAATTTTGGCTTTTGGATGTGCATCCTCTAAGATGTGAAGCTCAGGCACTGTCTTGCATGCCTTTTCTACTACTAACTCACATGCCTCATTTTCCTTTATAGCTTGTGTCTTTTCAGCGAACACTTGCTGCTTATTGACTTTAATTTCATTGATAGCACTGAGTGCTCGCTGTTCTTTGATCCTAAGATCTTCCACCACTCCTTGTAGTAATGCATGCAGAGATTCAAGTGATATTGCAGCAAGGTTCAATCCCATTTTTGTGACTTTGTGAAGCAGTACACATTGTTCATCCAATTTGACGCAGACTGACCCTTCAGGCAAAGGGAAAACTCTCACATCCTATTGCCAGGCTATCTCCGTGACTGTAATTTTTCTCTGTGAGAAATTATCTTGCGCGCCACTCACTTTCCTGACATCTTATTGGATCTTGGTTTCCTGGAGTTGCAACTCTCATAGATCCTTCTGAATGCCCCCCAATGTCTGCATTTATTGCTGCTTGAACTGCTATAGCACTTCTATTGCAGTGTCCCGCATTTTATCATCGATCTCATCAATATCACCTTTTGTTAATACTATTGTATCAACCTATGTTCTATTAGATTTTTGGTTCTTACACGTTCCTCTTCACTGCTCTATGCCACGCCTTTTCAAAATGAAGGGGGTGCGCTACCCTTCATCAAATCCATCACCTTGTCCTGAAAGTTGTTATGTCTCTGTCTCCAGCGAAGGTGACTTGTCACCTTTCTAGCACTTACGCTGTTATTTTTCTGCCTGTTCCTTATCAGCGCGTTCCAGCTTAATGCGAGCCTTTTCTGTAGCTTCCTTCTTCCGTTGTTCTGCAAGGGTATGCATAGCTTGCTTAGCTACCTCCTTTATCTTCTGTGCAGAAGAACTTCCCATGTCATGCTTGTTCCAACATCTGTTTCTGAAGGGGTGCACCACTCTACAGGCCATGATGCTACAACCTCCTACACATATGTTTCTAACACTAAATAGGGAAATTGGTGCCATTTTTACTCCAGATCCTTCCACACTTGGATATATACTTTGTGGAAGTCAGCCTTGAATGCCACATAGGCTAAAAGTTGCGTGACAACGGTTGGGGACAACCTAGAATGATAATTTATGGCCATATAGAGATCCATTTCCATGAGAACCCAAAATATCTTTGTCTATGTAATCTATGTGGCATCCTTTGTAGAATAGAAGGAAGCGAACTATGCTGCCTCTAGCAATCCTTCCTCGAGTGGAGGAAATTGGATATCCTCTGGTAATCCCCACGCAATAAGCACAATTGAAAGCAACAACTAAGAGTAGTGAAATGACTTGGATTCATCCTGGGATTCTCTACAGTTTGCTAGAAACTCCTAACAAAGGTATCTCACCCAATTAAATTGTATGCCTTTCACACACTGCGTAGCAAGGGAAACCACTAGAGCCAAAACTTCATCCGTGTAGAATTTTCTCATCAACTTTCTTGCTAAAATTTGGGCAGTGAATTGAACTTCCTGGTCTGTGATTGAAATAATGGAATACCCAAGAAATTTCTTGAGGGAGACATAATTCCTCTTTATCCTTTCTGCAAGTTCTTTCTCCATAGTCTTTTCACCAAAATCCTTAGTCGGGTTTGTGCATTTGTAAGGTAGGCATGTGATTCTATGAATTAGCATATCTATAACAAGGATAGGCCCTCCTGGCCATAAATATCCATCATGCACCAGTGTGAGGAGTTGGCGCACACATGTCGTATAATGGGGGTGTAGTGATAATGTGGTACCCATAGCAAATTGAGAAATCTTGATTGCTTGACACCGCGGACCCACTCCTCCATCTCCAACACTGTAGCAACTATTTCTTCATAATAGACCCTCTGCATGTATTTGTTTGTCACCAAATGTGGAAACCTAGCATGGTCTGCGAGGTCCCAATCCTCCATTTTTAACAATGAGACCCTTGCAAGCTAAGGGCCTTCAATAGGGACTTGCTGAGGTAGCAAGGGCATCGATATTGTAAATTTCTCAACATCTGGGTGCTTCATTACCTTTGTTTTTACCTTTTGCGGACGGATATACTTAGGGAACCTTGTCATGGGTTACGTTCCTTCAACATCAATATCCTTTCTTCCTTGGGGTTCATCCGCCTCCAGGTCCACTACTTTCTCTGGCTGCTTATCTTTCTTTTGATTCTGTGTATCAGTATGCTTCCTTGGGAATGTGTGCACCGACACCAACTTTTTCTACTTTTCCTTTGTTATGGGTTGCTTCTCTTTCATTGAACGTTTTTTGTATTTTTAGATGGTTTGTTTCATCCTGGGTGACCTCGGCGTAGTGGGCACCACAGGCATAGCCTTTACACTTGACACTTTTGGTCTTGGTGCATTGGACACAACTGCTTCTGAACTCAGGGCTTCAACGGGATTGGTGGTATTCATTCTCTCCATAAACAACTTGTAGGCTTCAGAAGAAATGTTTTCTTGTGACAAGAATTCTTCCTAGAATGCTCAGCTCATAGAAAATAGACAACGAACTTCACTAACAAATTTGAGAGTGTAAAGTGTTCTTCGTTGGTCAGGCACGTGTAATTTATAGGTAATTTTGAATTCAAATCAGACCATTCCCCCAATTGCCTGATAATAAATAATGTTTTGGTGGTAGATCTTCAAATATTTTATCCTTAAATGCCTCCATCCCACTCCACTTAACCATCTTCTGGCCATCAAGTCATGAACAGTAACTCCAATGATCACTTTCCTACTGTGTTGCACAGTACCTTCCCCCATGGTGAAACTTTTTGAGTGCAGCTTCCTAGGTTGCATCTCCATCATTCACCATGTAGCCTACTTGCTGCGTTGTCCTCAAGTTGGGCAATTAGTTATAATCCTATGCTCCCGTGCAACTTCTTAGAGCACTAAGACTATCCTTCTACCATGTAGTCAATGTGCAGGATCCCCTGTATACAACTTCAGACTTCTCCCATTCACTCTTCCTAGGAAGGTTTCCCCATTAAGCTTCACGAGCTGAACTATGCCTCCATCTGTAATTTCTTTGACACCATATGGCCCTAACCAATGCATCTGAAATTTACTCGAAAATTTAGTGAACTTACTAGCATATAATAGGACAAGATCGTTTACCTTGAAAGTGTGAAGCTTGATGTGGCGATCATGACATGCTTTTTCATGTTCCTTCTATACTTGTTGATGGAATCCTGCCAAAATCGATCTTCTTCAAGCTCCATCAGTTGCGTGAGCCATTCCTCTAAGGCCTCGTGATCCGCCATACCTGTCAAAGTTACTATGCGAATACTAGGCACAATGTACTCCATCGACAATATGGCTTCGAACCCATATACTAATATGAATGATGTTTTCCATGCCAGTTTCTTACAAGTAGACTTGTAAGCCCATAGTACTATGGGTACATGCACATCCTAGTTATTATGTTGTGCATTATAGATATTTGTCATTGCATTCTCCAAGATTTTATTAAAGGCTTCAATAGTTCCACTAACCTACGGGTGATACGTTATACTCTGCTGATGATAGACCTAGAATTCTTCAGTCAGTGCACTGATTGTTTCATTCAGAAAGTGCATACCCTTATCACTAATAAATACTTTCGGGCAGCCAAATCTGGTTAAGACATATTCAAACAAAAACTTCGCTGTTGTAGCCCCAGTGTAATTCTTAACTAGCTGTGCTTCCACTGATTGGGTTAGATATTTTGTAGTGGTGATAATATAGCGCGCACCCATTTTCTATCCAGGGGGCTGAAGCGACCCAACAAAATCAATTGCCCACTTCTCAAATGCCTGCAAGGACACCTGTCGATGTAGTGGTAGCTCATCCCGTCGTGATGGTTGACAATTTCTTTGACATGCATCACACGCCTTACAGTATGCCTTGGAATCCTTGTGTAGTGTTGGCCACCATAGACCTGCACGCAAAATATTTTGTGCCATCAATTTTCTTGCATAATGGCCTCCCGTAGCTCCTCCATGTAGGTGTACAGAAATTACCTGCATACGAATTCTAAAACACAGAAAATAAACAATGCGAGAGCATAACACATAAAACACATATACACAAATATTTTCCCCTAGATCCAAAAACCGGGACTACCAGCTTGATTTTTCATTATGTTCCTTTAAATGTTACAATACATAATTATACATGTTGAAGCATCCAATACCATGGACTGTGTTAGCACTTGAGATTTCACCTAGGCTGAGATAGACAAACCTCAAAGCTACATCAAACCATTTCACCTCGTAGCTAGCCCTACGGGGTATGAGAAGGCTCTCTCCGGTCAATCTCGTTAAATTTTCAATGGGAAGAGATGACCAATCAAGGTAACACAGATATTAGGCTAGTAAACTGATAGGAGGATTGATTTAAAGTTTTTAATTAAATAACGGGGTTTTTCTGGGCTGCATGGGAAAAATCACAGCTTCAAACAGAGAAATATAATGAACAACACAGGTTGACGACTGAGGCAAGGTAGGCAAGGAATTTACTATCAAATCTAGATTTTAAATGGGATGGAAAGACTGGTGAGGAGCTGACAAGGGCAAACAATAACTTTGAATCCTTGTCAAACAGAAGAAAACATTGAATTGAACAAACTTATAGGCAGAGCATATAATACTATGAATTCTACCTAAACACTTCATTTGCTCAATTAGAAATGATCATGAGGTGAATGAAACATAACAATTTACATATGAGATAAAGGGAAAACTTATGCTAAATTAACATACCACATGAATCTCAGAAATTAGAGCTGTGAAATTTTCATTAAAAACCCCTCTGTCAAAGACTGTACAATGGAGCTCAGTTCTCCTCCAGCACTCAGAAAATCTCCCCTGAATAACTCACTCTCTTCTCTAAGAATTTACAATAAAAAAAATAATATAATCTGTAGGAAACAAATCCACTCAAATCAGGGGCGCTGTTTGAACTTACATTACAAAAATTAGAAAAGAGAACAACCTTCTCCTTGAAATTCTCTAATAACTAACCCAAAAAGACTAAGAACTAAAGCGCAGATCTCCACAGGATCAGGACATCGAGTCTCATTCTTTGGTTGTGTTACATTTTTCATTTTAATAAAACAACTTTAAACTAAAATCTTGTCTTTACAGCTCATGGTGACAACTGTACTAAGCACGGTTGCATTCAAGGTTTAATTTAAATTTATATGCAAGAACGACCCAACAGGTAGAGCCACTCATCGAACTCCAACACATCCAACGCATCAACAATAACTCACAATTCGCCTTCTAAGAGCCACATCTCCCAATAAATCTTCAAAGGATCAACCGCTGGCGGAAATCATGGAACGTAATCCCGTATGTCTCAGGCTCCCCATGATCTGAAACTCATCATATGTTTACATTGAAAATGACTTTCTTGGTATAGAGCTGTGCAGAGGAGGGGCGCTACTCCATTTTCGGGCCAAGCATAGGACTTCAATTTTGCCGCACTCTGTCCAGAACCATACGCACACACCTTCGCACTGTGTAAATTAATAAAGCGGAGGACAACAACATGAAACTGATTCATATGACTTTGTTTGAGCTATACAGTGTTCGTATAACTAATTTTGCAGCTCTAGTTACTACTCTTGGTTTTTCCAACAACTGGCGCAATTCTTCATAACCATCTAACACCTTTTTACGTTCCCAATTGTCACTTCCTGGTAATGGTAATAGCTTCATTGCTTCATCTGCTATTCTTCTCTGAACTTTCCTTTTCTTGTATAAACTCTGGGGCCAACTGATACCCAAGGATGACATTCACAAGAGAGACAATCTTCACAGAGAAGGAAAACATGTTTCTGCTAATCCAGGCAGATATTCCATCAATTCTATACACAAACAACTTGAGGTACTTTGTTCAATGCCAATTCCACATTTACGCTACCAGATTTTGTGATAGCAATATCTGCCGCTGAATTTCCAGGTTTGAACTCCAAAAATGTTTTATAGTCCCTCTCATATTCTTCAAATCTGCAAAGTTAATACAAAAGAAAGACACGACATAATTATGCTTGCAAAAACTTTGCATCGATATCCAGAACTTTGTCTAGATCTTCAAGTGCCTGAAAATGATGTCGAAGCAGAATCTTCGCAGCAGCTCGTTTTCAATAACACCAGTAGGAGGTAATTTATATACATGGTATAGTGTTTAATGGCTGTTGTATACTCCCCCTGTAAATATCACGAAGCATCTTCAATCTTCTTCGCCAACTGAGCTTCTTTCCTTGGCCACTCGTATGGATCAACTGAGACAGAGAACCCATTTCCATATATTCAGTGACCATTGAAAGATGAGGCGGCTTTGTACAAGCTCCAAGAAATAAGATGACATTTGGATGTCGCATGCGGCTTAGCAATGATATTTCATTGCAGAAGTCTTCCATATTCTCCTCAGTCAAATCTTGCTCAAGCAAGACCTTAATTGCAACTTCTGTTCCTCTCCATATGCCTCGAAAGACTTCTCCAAAGGAGCCAATACCAACACGGACACCCATTTTCAACTCAGAAAAATCGATATTCCATTCTGGGAATGGTAATAGAGGCTTCGATGTATGAGTTGAAGACTGTAACACTAGATTCCATGAATTAATCATCTCAATTGATTTTGAAGAACTTGTCTTTTGAAATTCTTGTGGACATGAAGGTACTGAAAGACTGATTTCAGAGGTCTTGTTAATATCTTTTGAAGAGTTGGATTCTGGCTTCCTTCCTCTAGAATCAATTCCTTCATCACCAACTGCAAGTACGTCCTGTGGAGCCTGCACTAAAGATATATCCTGAAATCATTGCCAAGTTATAGGTACCATAAATTATTATTGAGGAAAAACCCACTGCGCAACCAACTCCTCCAGAACAAAGATAAAGCTTTCTCTGGCACTTGGTTCAGCCTTAATATTCTCTGAAAAATGCACGAAACAACCTTGGGTACAATGAGAAACCATACCTCAATGCTCCAACTCTTTAATCTCTACAACTCCCTAATAATTGCGGCCATGATACCTTCAAATTCTGAGCATAAATAAATCGGAAACATGCTTCTTATTTGCACATCCTTGGATCTGAAAATGACAATCAACATATATTTAATATCAACCACTGCAAGCTCCTCAACTACTGGACACAATGACTTCAATATCAACTGATGGTCGTAGAAAATCTTCTTGGAACTTGTACTCTGAATGATAAATAGCTCAGCCCTCCTAATGCTGGTGAAAAACAATATATTCGACCCTCCTATAGGCTGATTGGACTCCTTCCCATGGCACTTTGATTTCGGCCCAACCATTGAGAATAAATCAAGCTCCTTCCTGAGATTGGATACACCACTTGCCTGGAGATGGAATGTACCTCTTTGCGCCCCTTGTGTGCTGCATTCCTTGCCATGTATCAGAGTTTGCCCTCTTTTAAATTGACTACTCCAACACCGCCATCTCCATCTTTGTATTCAATAATGACAACGAACCAGTAAAGTAAGTAGTGGCCCCAAATTAATAACCACAATCACCATGCACCTTAAACATATAATGAGCTATTTTGTGATGAAGACTGCACCAAACTTCATAAATACCCAACAGCCCTGATAGCAACCTCCGCATCTATCACCGTCTTTGAACAGACCCGACTTCCTACAACTATTTTTGATTGGAAAGGAATCTGTTTCACCAGGCTGACATATGCGCATTCACCACAAGGGTATATGAGGCTATGAATATTTGATCAAGATCTGGACCAAGGGTGCCACTGTAGAGAACCTCTGTGCCATGATAGTTGAAACCATATGAAGATAAAACTTGACTAAATTCATCAACAGTAGAGTCTGATGTATGTTTTGTTTTCTTTGTGCTTTTACAGAGGTAGTCACTGCCAGTTGAAGAGCTGAAGAACAAATTACATAATCTAAAAAGCAACATTTAAATGATTTCTTCTTCAAAACCCTGTTTTGAAGAAGAATCAATCTCTGACATGAGACGGAGTCTAACATTGGCTCCACTTGGGATGGCAGCTGCCGCTTTGTGGAGGTGCCAAGAACCACAGAACTTTGGAAGAGCAGACAGTGCCTCCACCCATTGGGCAATGGAGTCATCATCAACACAACTCTTGACTTATTTTCAAACTGAAACTGAACTCAAACAATCTTCAAGCAAAGTAAAACCAGATGCTGCCCTTATGGCTAGCTTATTTATTTACAAAGCTACTCTAATCTGCTGTACAAACACTAGATCAGGTAATCCTAAAATGCCAAATTAGCCATTTAAGTAAACCTGAAAATGAAGCCGCTTGAGACTGCTGCCACGAGGTCACAGATGTAGTAGCTGGCAGCCCTTCATGCAAGTAATGAGCCTGGTCACATACAAGACAGCCTGATCTGTCAATCAGAGTGAAAAACATGTCCATATATGCCGCAATAGGATCACGGAAGCCAGACTCTGGTGGCTGCCCCAATTCTGCGAGACATACTTCCAGCTGCACATTGTCAATGTAAATGACTGTAGGCGAGTCTATGATTTCTTGTTGCGAAGGAGGAAGGATTTCCAAGAACTTTTTAGGGTCTTGGAAATCATATGACTGAATCTGCTCATCTAAATACTGAATCTCCTTCTCAACTTTTTCAACAACTAATTCATAGACACGTGTTTTAACTTCAAAAGGAAACTCCGAAGATTTCAAACCTTGAAGGAAGCCACTGAAAATTTTTTCATTGAGTTCAAAATCTGCTAACCAATGTGTATCATCGTTTACAGCTTCACGCGGGGTAGGGTTTGCCACATACCCTACCATTGCATGAATGGATAAGCAAGCGCG